>JALLPD010000238.1:0-18434 GCA_036940065.1 Cyclotella cf. meneghiniana
ACGCTCTTCCGATCTCTACAAAGTCCCAGCCTTAGGCACCCCTATGGCGGGAACTGCTCTTTGTGGCACCGCAGCAGCTCGCGCAGGCTCGCGCTATGGTACAATAGAGAGGCAGGCTCTATGGTATAGTACAATACCACAGATATGATCACGCTCCACACTGCTCCACAGACTTCCTAGACACATCTCGAAAGCCACCTCAACCATAGCTCAACCATGCTCGCAACCAGTTTGAAGAACGTCATCTCCATGACAGCGCTAGCCAACGCAGCTTGCCGTACTCACATCATGCATTGGTTGTTTCTCGCCTTGGGACAAGCTTTGCTCGCGTCGGGATTTTCCACAGATACTACTAGGACTACATCAGTGACGCCGTCAGCATTTGGGGAAGTGGCGACGAAACGCATCGCCGTTGTTGGGGCCGGAGTGAGTGACGTCGCTTTTGTTCTATATTTGGGGAGAATCGATTCTTTTCTCTGCAAGGAATTTATTCACAGTAGTTCTGCCCACTTCGCTTTTCAGGCCGTTGGGAGGTAATTCGCAGTCATCATGGTAATGGATCAATCTGGTGCGCATCAATAGTTCGCAAATATCTCACGGGTTTGTTATTATTGGTCATTTCCAGCTATTATGGTGGGAGAATATGGGAAAGCCTACGAGATCAGCCCAATGCGGATGTCATGTTTCATTTCCGCAATGAGCATTATGAGCATTGTACGAAATATGGCATGGATGGTGAGACGTTTGGAATGGAACTCTGCGTGTTGCTTCTTCTTCTTTTGTTTCTGGCCTTGACAAACTTCTTTTTCTCCGCGATTCTTCCTCAAGTTACCAGTTATCACGGTAATTTTTCAATACCCGCCGAAGAGCTTCTGGCTTATTCCACTACTGATGAAATGGCAGAGGCTGTGCATTGTTGCGACGATCATAAATATTTCGATTGGGTCATTTGCTCATTGAAGTCTACCTCACTTGATGAAGTACCAAGCTTGATCGAACCGCTTCTCTCAGATGAAACCAGGTCGGTATTGGATGATTTTAGATGCAAACCCACTTATCCGGTATCAATCTCATGTCTCGAGACTCGGTCATCGATTTCGTCTCTATCCAGATTGCTTGTCATTATGAATGGTCTCATTGAAGATGATTTGATTCATTTTATGAGAGAAAGACGGAAAGCCCGGGGTTTGGATGGTGTGGGGTGTAAGGCGATTTACGGTATGAACAGGCGACAACATGTTTTATGAATGCATTTGAGCTCTCGAGAAAGAATGCTCATGTCATCTCTGCTTTCCATCAATAAATATTGCAGGAGGCATGGCACTCAGTGAGTATTTTCTTCACATACAAATGCCAGAGAGCTTCGGATCATTCTAGATTACACTTTGTTGTTCTGTCTCTAGTCTGTTCCAATCGACTTGCACCCGGTCAAATCGATCACAGTTACGGCGGAAAGCTCGTCGTCGGCGTGGCGTACTCTGCCGAAGCCAACAGCGACCGCGGAAAATGGAGTCCATCCGACAAGGAAGCCATAGTAGATCTGTTTTCGCCGGTGACTCCTGTCCCTTTCGAATTCGACCCCAATTTACTTCGTGGACGATGGTGGAAGAATGTTTGGAATCTACCGTTCTCGGGGATAAGCTGTGCCATGGGTGGTATAACAGTGGATAAGATTGTGAACGATCCTAGTTTGCGAAGACTTGCGTACAAAGTCATGGATGAAACGATTGCAGTGGCAAATGTGGATATGCTCAACAATGGAGCTTCTCGGGAAGAGTTGCTGGGCGAAGAAACGAGAGACGAAATGATGGCATTGTCGGATGGAATGGGTGCGTACAAACCTTCAACTATGCTGGATTTCCATGCTCGCAAGCCCATGGAAGTCAAGTACCTGTTTAGAAGAGCGGTGAGTTGATACTGGACACTTATTTTTCGATGTATTCGATGGATCGTTTCCAACTCTCCTCCTGAATGCAATCACTGCCGAGTTAAGGTCGATCGGGCGAACGACCTGGAGGTTCCAGTTCCTCATTTGGAGACTGTTGTCGACATGATTGAATACTATCAAAGACTGTATAGTCTGTTTTGATTTTTACCTATGGAGACAAATCCGTTTTGAGATGAAGTAAACGTACCAAGTCAGTATTTAGACTAATCAATTATTGCATGATAATGTATTCCTCGGTAATTTTGGTCTATGCTGCTTTGTGCGACGCCCATTGATGATGGCATGAAAATTCATTCTTCAACAACCAATATCTACAACTTCAATATGTGTACTGTTCCATCGGAATCAATTCGCACCGTCTCTCCGTGACAAGTTTCCGGCACATCGTCGCACTTGTATTTTCCGTTTCGACTGACTTTCGGAATGCCGGCCATATCATGATCGGGCCAAGGACAATACTCATTCCCCGTCGCTCGTATTCCCCTCCCCAGCATGGAATCCAAGGCTAGAAACTGTTCTCCGCAATAAAATCGAACGCGAAAATCTGGCGTATGCCCAACGGCAATACGATCGATCCCCTCCATGTCCGTCAGCATGTTTTGTAGTTCTGCGCACACTGCCTCGGTGTCGGTGGGATCGTCATCGACATGTTCGTGAGTTTCCCATTTCGAGTATCCCGGATGATTCCCCCGATGTGTCAAGAGACTGTAGACAATCTGACCCCAAGTTGTATTTTGTAAAAAATCAAACAATGCGTCTTCTTTGGAATGCTCCCACCACACCTCATTAATGCGTCGTGCACTTTCCTTCCCTTTCTTTAGATACTCCCTTCCCACAATGGGATGTACGCCCCCGTGAACAAACAGAGTCCGGACATGTTCTTCAAAATAAAGAATGGGACGAGTTTCCAACCAAGTTCCCAAGACCGTCCCCGATCGATACGAATTCAAATAAGCACTTTGATACTCCTCCAAACGTTGTTTCGCCAATGCGCGATGCTGCGTCGGTATAACATCGGTAATGGCGTAGAGCTCACGCGTAGAATGTTGTCCTTCGTTCGTCGGATCGATGCTGGGTACGACTCTGATGGCGTCGTGAGCCCCGTGCGAATATACTTCCATGGTCGCTTGATAGAGTAGATTGAGTATGAGGCGATCGTCCGAGTCGATGGATCTCGTGCGATCCTTCAGTGCGTCCGTGCTTTGGCCGTCGTTTGTAATGTCGTCGTCGTCGTGTAAATAATTGTGATATTCTCCGGGATGAACGCTCGCGTAAGAAAACGAGGCGTACCTCTGGTCGGGTTTGATTCTGGCGTCTCTGTCTCTGAGCAATTCCAATTCATGATTTCCCAAGAGCGCCGTGACACGATTTGGGAATGTCAATGTGAGATCTCTGACAAATTGTACCGTTTGTTTGGAGGTGGGTCCCTTGTCGACGTAGTCTCCCATGAATACGAGGGTGGAACGAGAGTCGGTCCAGGTCCATCGCGATGCGGGATTGAGACGTCGATGCAGTGGAAGGGAGGCGTCGGAGATCAACGCCGAATCGAATAGATTTGCGATGAGACCAGTCCGATTGACCCACGATACGGTGCAAAGGACGTCTCCGTGGAGGTCTCCTAGGACGTACACGGAAGAGAGGGACGAGACGTCGGTGGCGGTGCATTGTTCGTTCGAGGAAGGACAGACGGCCTCGTTGGCTTCGTGGTTGTCGTCGTTGGTGGATGGAATCGATGTTGCCAGTGAAAAGGACGACGACGATGCGATTACCACGAGGAGGGCGAGAAGGGTGCCTCTTGTTGATGACTGCCTCATTATATTATTGTCAGAAGATCATCAAGGTCGTTGACAATGCATTCAGTGATTGTCATTGGGGTATGGGACAGTATGGGACCAGAAGGGGTATATTATGTATTGTATTGTACCTTACCACGTGCGATTTTCATGCGACCTACTTATGAGCTACGTAGGGTACGATACGATACTGCCCGGTGAACCGTTTTCGTAGTTCGTGCATTGTTCATGAATCGTACATACCTTAAACAAGAGAAAGTTTCTCCACAGAGTCTACATAGAAGTTGTAATGAACATGTTTCAAACTGAAATGAGCCTAAGGTAAGATCGCTTCGTTCACACCCACCCACACAATCCTCTTCCAAAACCGGTTCGCACCGAAGGACCCATCACCGACCACATCCGTCCTTCTTCCCTCTTCACGTCATTATCTGTACAATAATAATATGCCAATCATCATCGCCCTCCCTCTCTAAGAAATCGACGGCAACTCCAAAATGGCTCGCCAAAACAGCAAGAAACAACTTCAAATCCCCCATTCGGACGGCGACCATGAAGGCGACGTTGCCTCCACTGCTTCGTCCTCCACGGAAAATGACAGCGGCGACAACGACAGCGATCACGATGACAATACACACGAGCAAAATCAAGAGGACCACGATGAGATCGATCCGACCCCGAGCGACTCCGAAGCGAACGACGATCAAGACAGCACATCCAGCAACGAACACGAACACGACAACAACGCATCGTCGCCGCCCCCCATCTCCAAATCGTGGGACACGCTCACGACCCACAGCCCATGCTACACGGGGGGCACCGTCGTATTTTCCCATTCCTCCAAATACAATCCACATTCCAACCGATCGCAATCTCATCACGACGAATCGCACTTTATTCTCGCCCAACGCGGGGGAGACGTGGCCATCATCGAAGCGGCCACGGGATCCATCGTCAGAACTCTTCGCAGGGGAGCCAATTATCGAGGGGCGCGCCTCGCCGGAACTACACACCACGACGGCGATCGCGCCGGTGACAACGACGACCGCGACGACGAGGCGGACGAAGAAATCGCGGACGCCGACGCCATTACGGCGTTTGCGCTCGCACCGAACGATAAGGAAGTGATCGCGGTTACCAGGGGTCATTTGGTGCGGAGGTACAGTCTCGTCCAGCGACCTGTCGATGCCGGGGACAAACCGCCCGTCCACCACAAATCGCACGCACACGCCGTGCTCTCTCTCGTCGATCCGGCACCCATCGTACAAACTATCGGAAAATCGGGACATGCTCTGCCCGTCACAAACATCGTCTACCATCCATCGGGAATATTCTTCGCCACGGGATCGGTCGATGGACTCGTCAAAGTCTGGGATCAGAGGAACGGATACGCCACTCATGCGTTTTATCCCGCCGCGGGAGGAAAGGGACGACATGCCGTCACGTGTTTGCACTGGAGGACAGCCGCGACATGTCTCATTTTGGCAGTGGGGAGAGAGGACGGATCCATTTGCATACATGATTTGTTGGCGAACGATGGAAAGGACGCTTCCTCGCCCGTTCACGTGTTGAGAGATCATGTCAGCGCTGTCATGTGTGTCGCTTGGTCCGACGGAGGGGGCGGGAGGGACTCCTACTCCTCCAACAAACACGCCGGAGGATATTTCTTTAGTTCGGGGAGAGATTCGGTTATCAACACTTGGTGGATTACCGAGGAGGAGCAGGTGATGGAACAACACCCGCGGAAGAAGAAGAAGAAGACTCACAAGGATGGGATGGCCAACCAAAGTGAGACTGTTACAACGAAGGTCACGTATCGTCGCATAAGGACGTTGCCAGTCTATGAACAAGTGGAGAGCATGGTGCTGCTTCCTCGTAGATTCCGGCCCATTTCGGAAAGTAAAGAACAGCAGCAAACTCTTGATAGGAAAGATGTCGTCCTCGCCACTGTGGGAACCAAAGGCGTTGTTCGGCTCTGGAAAGCCACGCCCACTGGAAAAGAAGGCCTTCACTCGATTTCAGATTTTGCCCTACTTGCTGCACAACGCGAGGAGGATGCTTTTGGCGAAGAGAATGGAGGTTACACCTCTCTTCATTTGACTAGTTTGTCGACAACTCATTTGAGTCCACTTCTTGTGGCGGTGGATGCAGAGCACAACATGACTTTTATCAGGTTGGCATGGGCAAACGATGGAAAGAGCAGCGCCACGCTTCGGATTGATACGGATCGTACTATCGTGGGGCACAATGGAGAAATTCTTGATTTGGCCGTGATACCAAGCCGTGATCAATCATCCAAAGATACGAATTCGATCGAAGATAAACACACTATCGCCGTTGCCACCAACAGTTCACAAGTTCGCATCTTTGGCTTAGCCGAAGCAAAGAAAGACGAACTCGGCGAAATCAATGAAGCGTCCAAAGAAAACACCCATCCCGTACTCGCTCCGCGGGGCATGCTGGATGGTCACACCGCCATAGTCCTAGCCATTGATTCCTCCCCCTGCGGTCGATATTTGGCGACCGCCGGAAAAGACAAAACCATGCGCCTGTGGCATATTGCCTCACGAAAATGCATAGGAGTGGCAACCGGGCACACGGAGGCGGTAGGAGCCGTGGCATTGTCCAATAAGATTGGGTGTTACGATGTCGGAGGAAAAGCGGCGGAGAGCGGGGCTGGAGCGTTTGTTGTCACGGCATCCAAAGACAGGACGTTGAAGGTATGGCCGCTTCCGGGGTCAGCGGTGCTTAATCGATGTGTCGAGAATCGTGAGGGAGAATTGGAATTGCGCGCAAGGCTGAGTGCTCGTGCTCACGAGAAGGTTCGTATTAGGATTTTTTGTTGTTTTCGAATTACGTCAATTTTAACCGGTTCTTACCACCATTATGTTGTTGTCCCTTTTCAGGACATCAACATCGTTTCTGTCGCTCCGAATGACTCACTCATAGCCACGGGAAGTCAAGACAAAACAGTAAAACTATGGAGATCAACGGACCTGGCTCTGCATGGGACTTTGAAAGGTCACAAGAGAGGCATTTGGGATTGTCAATTTTCACACACGGACCGAGTGCTGGCCACAGCAAGCGGGGATCGAACTGTCAAACTGTGGTCGATTTCGGATTGTAGCTGTGTTCGTACTTTTCAGGTCCGTGCGCTGCAAATTTCCTGCCGCTTATTCGGTGAATGGACTTGCTGACATCTTTTCATACTTTATCGTGCATCGTTATCAACAGGGTCATATGGCAGGAGTCCTTCGCGTGCGTTTCCTTGCGACTGGGCTGCAGGTAAGCGAATCGCAAAATAAGTGCTTTGCTTACTTGTCTTTGTAGTTTCGTTTCTCACTGTCCATTTCCCTGTTCTGCAGTTACTATCTTGCGGATCAGATGGGTTGGTCAAGGTGAGTCACATTACAGCAGTGTCACGGTTTCTGACCCGTGGGCTTTCTAACATATTTTGACTCTTTTGATAGCTTTGGACCATTCGGACGAATGAGTGCGAGAGTACAATGGACGCCCATGATGACAAAATTTGGGCTCTCGATTTGTCTCCGTGTGGAACCGCTTTGTTCAGTGGCGGGGCCGATTCAAAGATTGCTGTGTGGCGTGACACCACGAAAGAACGAGATGATGCTGCCAGAGAAGCCGAAGAAAAGAATATATTGATGGAGCAGAAATTATCCAATCATTTGCGTAATAAGCAATACGAAGAAGCACTGGAAATTGCTTTGAAGCTAGACAAACCGAACCAAGTGTTGAGAGTAAGACTTGACTTGTAGTGCCAAT
Organism: Cyclotella cf. meneghiniana; assembly: GCA_036940065.1. Lineage (NCBI taxonomy): Eukaryota > Bacillariophyta > Thalassiosirophyceae > Thalassiosirales > Thalassiosiraceae > Cyclotella > Cyclotella cf. meneghiniana. The sequence continues at coordinate 7,525 of JALLPD010000238.1, forward strand.
TGAGAATTTTGTCACTCGCTTCTGAGTAATACTTTGTGAACTGTGCGTGTTCTTCATTGGAAACAGGTACTGACAGAAATTGTAGAAAAGGATACAAAGAGCAGCCGTGGAATAGAAACTCTCCAGAAGCATGCAGTAAATTGGGGTTTGGAACAACTCACGCAGATTCTAAAGTACTGCAGGGAATGGAACACTCGCGCACGTAATTCACACATTGCTATGCTGGTTGTAAAGGCAATCGTCACGGCCATACCCTCAACAAAACTGGCAGCAATGGAAGGGATACCGGAGATCTTGGGGTGCATAGCACCGTATGCAGAACGGCATTTCGATCGTCTCGAAAGAATGGTTGAAAATTCCTATCTTCTTGACTTCACTCTGTTCTCGATGGGCAGTCTTCATGGCACCAGGAATGAAAAATATTCAGAGTGGTTAGAACGGAGCAAGTATGTTTTACCACCCAAAGTTGCTGATGGGAAGGTTAAATTTGGAGGCTCTCTTGTTGTTGGTAAGAAGAAACAGAGTAATGTAGACATCAGCGATGACGGTTCTGACGATAGTGTCATAACTATTGGTGAAAGTGACACTAGCGACGATGACCAAAGCAGTAGTTCTGAGGAGTGAAGTTGATATGCAATTTACAATGTAAATTAAATGCCATTGGTTCTTTTTCTTAAATTAGAATGGCAGAGTAGAGAGAGCCTTTCTAGTTGTTGGTTTGGACAGCGTTCACCCCAGAGTTTCCACGCAATGGATTCATTCAGGAACTTTTCTGCAAGCTCGGCCATTCTGAAATTAACATCAAGGTGAACCAGTCTAATTTCTTCCAACGTCAGGCATTGGGAATGTAATTCAATGAACGCACTTTCAACATTTTGCAACAAAAGAGCCGCTGCATCTACATCCCTGGGTGATTGGGCCCTGGATGGATTTCTCAATGTTGAAACACTTTTCAAAGAAAGATCATTCTCCCTACCCGATGTCTCAAGTAGGAGCTTCATCGCTTTGTAGCTTGACAAGTCTGCTTCATTTTTTTGATTTGCAGATTCCATTATTGATTGACTTTGACCGTGCTTGCGATGCCAGAGACCAAGGATTGGAATACTTGTTATAGACCGACAATTGTTTCGAGTTATGCGCAACCATAGGTCATAATCTTCACAACATGTTATGTTTTCATCGTAGCACGAGTTCTTCTCAACGGCACTCTTTCGAAACAGAACAGAAGGATGGGGTATTGAGCAGCTGAACAGCATCGACCATGACAAAAAGCCAGGATCTGACACCAAAAGAGATGTTCCTATCACATTGCACTTTTGAACAGAGTTGACTCCAACTTCTAGACACGCATCACAATAAGGCAACGTAGATGAGAACATTTCTTTGTTGTCTCCATTCGTTTGAGCAGAGAAAATTAGAGCAGATGTCCCTACAACATCGAACTTCGGGTTAGCTCGCATGAACAACAGTTGGGTAAGAAGGCGATTTTGCGCGGCAATATCATCTGCATCCATCCGAGCCACGAGATCAGATTGACAATATTTCAACCCATGGTTCAATGCAGCGGCGACTCCCGGTCGAAGAGTAGGAATTATGTCAACGGTGATAGCCGAAACCTCACCATCCAAAAGTTGACCACACGAGTGTGTTTGAGTATTGGTTCTAAAATCTCGTACGCGCATGGAAATTTTCAACAAAGAAACAAGATTCTCTGCAGTTGTCACCATCGTCTGAATGGACCCATCTTTACATCTATCATCAACAAGCACAATTTGCATTGGCAATAGAGCCGATGCGCTATTGGCGTTCAAAATGTAAGAGTTGTTGACTTTCTCAAAAGGTTGCAAAATTATTGATATGATTGCATGCGCAGCAGACTCTGGCGGTCCACGGTTAACAGGTATCAACACACTCAATTTAGGACTGAGTAAAACGTGTCCTATTATTGTCTCAGATGAAACAGTCTGATCTGGTGGGTCGGCATTCATACTGTCTATTGACGATTGGTGACAGCTTGGGCAAGACAAAAAGAATTCACCAATATGTGATGTGTTGTAGAGTGTTGTCTTGTAACGCTCTAGATCCAGATTTGTCTTATTGTCAAGAAGTTTCAACAGATCATATGTATTGCTCGGATCTATACGATGCCCATTCCCGATGACAGTCGCTGTAATGGAAGGTGATGCCAGGGGTACTTTGAATACTTCTTGTACACGGTTGACCGCGAGAATTATCACGAAGGGACGAGTGGGTATTGCAGTCAATGATTTCCGAGAGGAATCCAGGTGAAGATTTGTGGATGAGAAATGTTTCTTCAATGCTTCATTACATCTCAGTTCAAAAACATTCGGAGATGATAACCCGTCATTATCCTCGATGGTTTTGAGTAACGATAATATATCGCTTCGACAATATACCCCTCCACTCAAATCGAAGGGATAATTCCACTCGACAGACGCAAACTCTCTACTATATAAATACACGCCATCGCAAGAACTCAGCGAATAGAACTTAAACTGATTTCTAGGCGGTGGACTTGATACACCGCGAGTTTGACTCCATGAAATCCCAGGATGTAGTCTTGCTATGAAGTTGAATACAGACCCGGAAGAAGGCGAATGCGTATCATGATAGGAAAGTGATCCGATAGCACAAAGGAGTATCGCCTCCAGAGGCTCGAGTAGAAGGCAATCATCTGTGAGAAACATGATAACTCCTTGATTGCTTTCCCCGGTATTCAGTGGCAATGAGCCAGGAATATCATGATTGTGACAAGAATTTTCATCATCATGTGTCAGGACATGTTTTAAAATGCGCGAAAAGGAGTTCGACTGTTCATTATCAGGATTGGTGTTTTGATTTGCATCGTCGCCTCCCTGCTCAAATAAGAAGTGAACTTGCCATCGCTCACGAATGCTATTATCGTCTCTAGAAGCGGTAGAGTGCATGACACTTTTGTACCCCCTGGAAAATTCTTCAGAAGATGAATGGACAATGACAAAAATGTCCACTCGTAGCATGCTGCCTCTATCGGAATAATGTTGCCCATTGGGGAATGGGAGTTTCATGGTTAGCAATAATTGTTGCAATTGCCACGGTCGATCTTTGCTAAAGACGACGACTCGAACGGGTGGGTTGAGTTGCGAATCATGACCTACTATGTTCGATTCAGCCTCGAGTGAATCAGCAGGACTATTGCTCGGTTCGCGCACCAGCTCGGAAGGCGATGATGGATGATCAATGCCAGACCCAAGAAAAGACGCAATGAGATCAACCAAACCGGAACCATCTCCAGCAGAAAAGTCATTCATTTCCTACTAGAGGGGCTTGAAAAGCAAGTCACTTATGTGCTATGATTAGTCATTGTTTTCATCACCAGATCGGTTGGCTGTTGGCTTTCGTCAAGCTTTTGTCTGTTATGTCTATTGCGTTATTATGGAACGAAACACTACCATATAATATATTTTATACCATGCCAAACATCAAAACTTCGACCTACTACGACCTGTGACAACAAAAGATTTTATACTTTCTCTCTGACCGTAAAACCCGGTTTTTAACCCCGCCCGACGTACCATATGGTATATTCTTCTGTATGAAGGTGAAGGAAATATTATGGGTGACAAGATAAAATGTTATATTTACTTCTTGTATTGGGTGCCTGCCATAATTCGTCCAATTTTTTTTGTGATTTGAACAATCAATGCTACATCAACAGTCTGCTGAGGCACCATTTGTCAACTGGGTTGGGACTGCTGTACTTGTACTTGTGAAGGGAGGAACTCGCTGTGTGTTCTTTGTGTCTGACTGCTTCCCCAATGTAATGTTGGGCCGTGTTGATGCCCACCAGTGTAAAGCTGGAGATCCAATGATCGACACCAAAGGGAGGGTCAAGAGGCTGCTCCGATCACTCCCTGGTGCTGCTTGCACTGCCATACAGTACCAAATCAAAATGAAAAGACATGGGTAGCTAGTTCCCACTGCCCAGCAATTTTTGAATTTATGCTGCCAACTCTCATGGTATCTTCATCTCTTCTAAACAGAACACCACACAGTCTGGAGGAAGGTCAATCATGCAAGGACTGGTAACATTTAATGAATCATACCAAGATCAAAGCAACGAGCACCTTGAGTGCACAAAAAAACTGTTCTATTTGACTACAATGAAGCTTGTAAACAGTTAGAATGCCAATAGCCCTTTCTAATAGCATTCGAGCAAATTGAGAAATGCTTTTGAGAAAAGGGAGACAAGGCCAAAAGAATTGAACAAATGCTTCAATGCCAACCAAGGCAATAGCTCAACAATCATCAGTTGCCAATAAGAAACCTGTCAAATCAGTCTGAGGACTTGAATTGAAGAGTCAAAAGTTGGACAACAAATGAGAAACATCATCCTTAAATTAGATATTTTGAATTGAGAAAAATCAACTCATCAGTGGAATTTCACACATAGAATTCCATAACATGACAAGAGACACCAAGAAGGCAGGTGCCAATCTGAAGTGCAATGACAATGAACTGAAAAGAAATACATCGGATAAGTGACATCTGTTAAGCACGGAATCAACACTGCATGTAAAACTTCAGACAATGGTGAAAGGAAGAAATGATGAAAGAATTTGACATTAAGAATGAAAATAAGATCTTTTCTCTAAGTTGTGTTGAATTCACAGCAAAACAATTGGGTATAATGCCGCTAAAATTGAGGCACCTTTGAAGACCTTTATGATAAAGATTTTGCTTGTTCAAAGAGCAAACTTAATCGATTTCATGAGAAGCTGAGCAAATTGAAGGAGCACTGACCAGGATTCTAATTGGTGGTGACAATTGTCGACTAAACTAAAATTATAATCTGTTTCCAATAGAAATGACAACTTAAAATAAAAAGAGAAAGATATGAATGAAAAGAACTCCATGGAACTGCATAGGATATCCTCCCCCATGAAACTAAGAGCTTGTGATGTAGTGTCATTGCTACATCTTTGCAGTTTAATTAATTCTGTTGATGGTAAGTGCAAATGCGATGAATTGAGATGTGTTCTTTGTAATTTTTGTGCTGGATGCATACATTTCCATATGTGTAAGTAAGTATGGATGATTGTGTAAGGTCCTTCGGTAGGGGTGGAGAGACTTGGTTTGTTTTGGCATTCATAAGATTTTTGTACTATGAGTACTTATTCTCCGACTTTGTAGTCATGTTCCACTCTAGTCCTGTTTTCCTTTTTGTTGTTTGCGATGGCTTGTTTGCGATGTTAATGCTTGAGTAGCTGCCAGTCTACTTTTGTTTGTTGGCGAAAGATCATGTCCATACGAATGACAAGTTGACTTGGGTTGTAGGGTGCATTTGATGGTACAGTTGTGCATGTTGCCCAAGCACGGGATTGTAGAAGGTGATTAAGATTTTCATGGCAGTCATCTATTATAGAATAGATTGAGGTATGGAGGTGATTGCCGAGGGTGAGATGGAGACGTTCGGCTACCGCTTGCGCTCACACTCGACATATGGGAGAAAATAGTATTTAAAGTTATCCCAATTACACTGCAGAAATCTCCACTGAAAAAAATTGCCTTCCACTCTAGTCCTGTTTTCCTTTTCTTGTTTGCGATGGCTTGTTTGCGATGTTGATGCTTGAGTAGCTGCCAGTCTACTTTTGTTTGTTGACAAAAGATCATGTCCGTACCAAAGACAAGATAACTTGGGTTGTAGGGTGCATTTGATGGTCGGTTGTGCATGCCCAAGCACAGGATTGTAGAAGGTGATTAACATTTTATGGCAGTCATCTATAGAATAGATTGAGGTAGGGAGGTGGTCGCCGAGAGTGCGATGGAGACGTTCGGCTAACGCTTGCCCTGTGTGACGCAAATCTCACACACTCGACGTATGGGAGAAAATAATATTTAAAGTTATCTCAATTACACTGCAGAAATCCCCACTGTAAAAATTTGCCTAAGTGAGCAAACGTCATGATCCATGAGTTTCTCTTCGCTTCGACCCCACAGTAATGCATGCAGCAATAAGCGCAATCAATGCCGCACAATAACAAAACAAAGTTGCACTTATCGAGGCCTTACCCCCTCCACCGATTCGACAAGTAGAGTAAGCCGAATTGCAAATGGGAGATACATGAATATCATTTACAGGATTCGCAAAATTCAACAAATCAAGGACCACAATCAATTCCATGGTCCCAACTGCTATTAAAAGCATCCCCGCCAACACATAACTTATGCTCAACGATTTCCATGGATATTCTGGATTGGTCAATCGGTTCATGAACTTGTCAGGATATATGCTCGCCATCACCATTAAGCCCATGATACCCAAAAAGACTACACCGGCAAGTGTCGGAGCCAAAATCGAAAGAACGCGTAAATCCCTATCCACTGTGAAGAACTCCTCAATGTTCTGAATCCCAGCATTCGTCTTAAACGATGCATATTCGACACAATGTATCTCGTTTCTATTCCTCGGAATATTCCTCGTCCTCTGTTGGAATCTAAAAATTCCCACTCCCGACACCGATAGATTCAAGGCATTTCGGTTCCAGTCTACGAGGATGATGTCGCAGGAATAGGTGGAATAGAGCGATAGGATGAACGAGGCCCAGGTTAGGAAGGAGAATAGAATAATGCCGATCAACCATCTGTGTCGTGAAAATGAAGTGAAGCAGTAAGCGACGCAACGACCGCATCGAGGCAACGTTGTTGCATGTTCTCGGTCGGTAGATGCCCCGGATGCCAGCACTAATTGCGAGGACAAGGCGTCATCGTTTTTGGTGATTGTGTCTATGACTTGCTCTTGTTCGTCGTCGGCCAGTAACGGTTGATTTAGGTTGTTGTCGTCGTTGATTTCCATGGCGGTGTGGTCAGTTTTGCCGTGGCTTAATGGTGTTTTGTGCTTGTCCGCGGCGTGCCTTTTTGGTTGGGTTGTCAGCTGTTGTGAGGTTGAGCAAGAAAAGAGTCCGAAGAGAGAAGATCTTGAACGGAAACAAACCGACATAATGAAGATTTTTAGGGGTTCATAAACATCACATGTACACCTAATGATGATCAAATAAAGGGTCCTTTACCCGCGACTTTTGGCGCCTTTATTTTTGAGTAGAATCGACTCAAAGCCATTACGTCAGCATCACGTCTAACGTGAAAATCTACCTAGCCATTCTATCACTATCACATCATACTTGACACTTCACACGGCTTCTTCACGCAGCTTCACACAACATCTTTGCCGTCCTCCGTCCGCGCCATGTCCGCGTTTTTTCATCACTCAACCATGACTCGATATCCCACTAACCACTAACCAACCGCCAACCGCCCACTCTAAAATGGCTCCTCCCATAGTCCTCAACGTCGCAGAAAAACCGTCCGTCGCCCGCGCTCTCGCCGGCGTCTTTTCGAGCATCCCCTCCGCCCGTCCCCGCAACTCCCCCGGCAATCACCCCACGCAAGTATTCGAATGCGACAACGTCCTCTTTCCTCCGCTTCACCAGCAGGGGAACGGCGTCGTGTGCAATGCACGAGAGGAGGGACACGTCATGGTCACCACGTCCGTCCGGGGTCATTTGGCTTCGCAGAACTTCCCCTCGGCCTACGGATGGATGAGGTGTCCGCCCGTGGCATTGTTCGAGGCACCCATTGACACCTATTACAGCGAGGATATGGAGCCGTTGGAACGAATGCTCACTACTTTGTCCAAACGGGCCAGCGCATTGATATTGTGGTTGGATTGCGATCGAGAGGGGGAGGCCATAAGCGATGAGGTCCGCACGGTTTGTTTGAAAAGTAATCCTCGATTGGCGCCGAGAATTTACAGGGCAAAATTTTCCACTGTTTTGCCGCAAGAGATACGGCGGGCGCTGCGATCTTTGGGGAGAGTCAATGAGAATTTTGTTAGAGCGGTGCAAGCGAGGAGCGAGCACGATTTACGTGTTGGCGCTGCATTTACCAGGTTTCAGACATTGAGACTGCAGAAGAAATTTGATGGATTTTTGAGTAAAGAGAATGGAGGCGGAGTTATTTCGTATGGGCCATGTCAATTCCCCACGCTGGGGTTCGTCGTTGAGAGATGGGCCAGGATTGAAACATTTGTGCCTGAGGACTTTTGGTTCTTGGAAATGACGATCAGATTGAATGATGATGGGACTGTAGTGCACGCCTCTACGGATGGACAGAATAGTAACCAGAACGGACAGGGTAGGCCGATTCATCTCAATTGGAAACGCAATCGGCTCTATGATAGACTTGTTACCTTGGCATTGTACGATGCCTGTCTTGATGCCGGAGAAGCAGTGGTTACTTCGCTGACCGGACGCCCAAAGAACAAGTGGAGACCGATACCCCTGGCTACGGTAGAGCTGCAAAAGCGTGCCTCGAGATATTTGCGGATAGGTAGTGAAGAACTCATGCAGAAGGCTGAAGAGTTGTATCAGCAAGGGTTTATCAGTTATCCTCGTACCGAGACAGAGAAATTCCGACCAGAGTTTGACCACCATGGATTGATTCAGAGTTTTCAAGCGGTCGCGGGAGAATTGGGCAATTACGCTTCTCGCTTACTCTCTGATAACAATTTCCAAAATCCACGCGCCGGACAAAACGATGACAATGCCCATCCGCCCATCACCCCGGCCAAAGCCGTAGATCCGGAATCCATTCATGATCCAATTCAACGGAAAATTTACGCACTTGTCGTCAAACACTACCTAGCATGCTGTTCTCGTGATGCCGTTGGACGAGAGACTGAGCTCACTCTCAAAATTGCGTCGGAGGAGTTTGTTGCAAAGGGTCTCATGATATTAGAGAGAAATTGGTTGGAGATTTATCAACCTTGGGAGAGGTGGTCCACGGGCCAAGGCGAATTGCCGAAGGCTCGAGTTGGCAGTCGCATCGTGCCCACTTCTCTACTCATGAACCAAGGCCAGACGTCGCCGCCGGAGCCCTTAGCTGAAGTCGACCTCATTGCACTAATGGACAAGAATGGAATTGGCACTGACGCCACAATTGCACAACACATAACCACCATTTGTGAACGAAATTACGCTCAGAAAGATGCAAACCAAAGATTCCACCCAACCAAACTTGGCATTGCCCTCGTAGAGGGGTACAACAGCATGGGCTATCAACTGAACAAACCTGATTTGCGTCGTGACATGGAAAAGGAATGCAGCAGAGTGGCCGCCGGAGAAAAGACGAAGGAACAGATCCTGGGGCCCATACTGGCCAAGATGTTGGAATGTTTTAAGCATGTAAATGCGGAGGTTCACAAATTGGACGAAGCAGTGGCACGCCGGTTTGATAAGCTGGGAACTAATCGGAACAATGAGTACGTATTGTTGCAGGCAAATTTTAGTTTATGCGGTGTCTGCAAAGGGTTGATGCTGCTAAAGCAACAGCAATCACGTGGTTCGCAACGGCAGAGAAATAGTAACGATGGAGGAGAACGCAAAATATTGCAGTGCAACACATGTACCCAAGCATATTTAATGCCAAGATATCACCAGATATTGTCTCCGGCATTGGATCCAACCAATCAACGAGAGCCCTTACTATGTCCTCTGTGTCAGTTTCAAGTTGTCAAGGCAACAATGGATGGTGGGAATAGCTACCATCTCTGTCCCAAATGCTTCAGAGACCCTCCTGAGGAACACGGAGGTGATGCATCGACAGATTTTCCATGCGCAAAATGTACCAATACAGCTTGCTCGTTGGCTAGCGGTGTCCGTGGTGGAGACGCAGAAGTTTTCCCCTGCCCGTTTTGTTCTTCTTCTGGAGCTTCGGGAAAGATTAGCCTTAGAAGAAACGCTACTGGATCGGGATACCGTCTTGCGTGCTCGAATGGAGGGCGAGACCGGTGCCAGTATTGCATTTGGCTTCCTAAGGAGGCATCAGAGATTTCGGTCGAAGGCGCAAATGCAGACAGTGATGAAAACATAAGGATGAACAATGGCGATCATGCAAATAACCACACATGCCACAGCTGTTCAAATCAAAACAAGTTAGTCCGAAAGCTCAAATTTATCTGGAAACCAGGAAGTGTTCCGCCTGTTTATGATCGTGAAACTATCACATGTATTCTATGTGACAACCAGCTCAAGTCAGACTTTCATATCAATATGCCTAGTGTCAATAGAGTCAATCCAAGAAGAACAAACAATTCTGGAGGAGGCAGAAGCCAAGGATCCAATGCCAACAACCGTAATGCACCAAATAATTCGAGGAATCAAAGCTCAAGAGGTTCAAGTGGAGGGCCTGGTCGTACTGGGGGTGGAACTACATGCTTCCGATGTGGAGAAACAGGTCATTATGCGAATGCATGTCCCAACCAGCGTTGAGTTTGCCATTCATAACACATCACGAGACTCTTCTTTTTGTGCCGTCGTTTAGTATTTCTCCAACGGTCTCATTTTCTTTTCTTCAGCTCTAAAATAATTTCTCTCCTCTGTCGGAATCATATTTCTCTCTCGTTTTTAAGTTGTATCGCAAGTTTCATACTTTTTATGTTCTCTCATATGTTCATTGTTTTGTCTTCGTTGGTGCAGAGATATGCGAGATTAAATACAAGAGTAATTCTAAATCAACTATACCTTAGTGGAGTCTTACCAGTCGCGACAAAATAGTTCAGGCGCAAAAGGAATTGTGAATTACCATATCTGAGGGCTTTGTGATCTCCAGTTTGAGATACCTTTGTAGCAAGACTCGCAAATTACAAAATCGAGGCACCCAGGATGGGTCATGAAAACTCTCAAATGAAGTCTTGTTTCCTTCGTTGATTGTGACACTTCTTGATGAATCTTAATTGGTTCACGATGAGAGACTGGCTAAGGGCATCTCTTAATTCATAGGTGCATAACAGGAATAAGTGACGTCACTATTCCTGTTATTTTTAGTATTTTTAGCGAACTTTCTGTGACGTC
>JALLPD010000239.1:0-18457 GCA_036940065.1 Cyclotella cf. meneghiniana
CAGTATGATCTTTGGTGGTGCAAAAAGAAAGAGATCAATGGCTTGAACTGGATGGGACGAGCTCAAGGATGTTTATTCTGTGGGGGAATGTTTATGGTTGGAGATGAATGATAATGCTTTGTCTAAAGATAAAGTACCTTTAATTGTGAAAAATCATGTATTATCTTCTTGTAAATAGTTATTAAAAAGTTTTTTTGGAACAGAGGAGAATCTTTATTCTACTCAGAATAGTTATTGATAATGAAATTCATTTACTTTGAAACAGAGGAGTTATGCTATATACTCCCACTGATGTTTCTCAAAAACTCATTGTCTGTTGAAATGTTCATTTGTTCATAAGATGTTCATAAGCTATTTACAATAAACTTTTGTTCATATGATTCTGATGAAAAGTGTGGATATCAGTGAAAAGGATGTTCATAAGGAAATCTTTTTTGACCGTTAAATGTAGTAAGACACAACGTTCAATGTAGTAGCAAAATAATCTACATAGGAATCAGTGATTGCTTGTGAACAAGAGGCATAAGCAATATTGAGCGATTTTGTTTTTACCAAATTTTCTTATAAACAAACTTCTGAATAAAATGTTAGCAGTGTGGCAACATCATTATTTTTTGTATTGTTATCTACCATGGCATTTTGACCCCTAGTATTTAGGCTGCAAAACATTCTATCCATTTTTTTGCTCTTGTGATTTGGTGTTTGCTAAAGGTTTGGAAGTAGCATCTTGTGGATCAGTGTCTGAATTTTCATCATTGTCAACCGTTGTTGTAGTTGTGGCTTTGACAAGCATTTCATCAACAATATCGGACTTCAAGAACTGAAAGTCTTTTGCTATTATCATTTCAGGCATCAGGTGTGCAACTCACGGGTCAAGGATCAAAGCAAGGTAAAGAATTGTTGGATTTCAATATAGCAATTCCCATTCCAGTAACATCTTGGCAATAACAGTTCGCTTTGTCATTTTCCATGTTGGCAGGGATATATTGCTTGTCAAAATCATCAAGAAGAACTTGACAGTGCTGTTTGACCGGAGGCTCAGCATGTTCTGAGTCAATTAAATTGATGTAGGCTTGTTGATTTGGTAGACTGCTACTGCAATCAAAGAACCAGTAACATATTTCTCTCCCTCAAGTATATACTGAAATTTAGCCATTGTTTCAAGAACTATTCTGATCGGATGCATAACATACCATTAATAATCAGTGAGTTCATTGCAGGTTATCTCTTTAGAAGCAAGGAAAGATGTAATGGCCTTCTTAAGGAATCTTGAACAATGAATGCTGTGGTAAGTAGACCACCATCTAGTCTTGACATCTTGAAGCTGTTTTTGGGCTGGATTTGATCGTTCTGTTCCCTAATATCTGAGTGACATTGAAAATCAAGAAGTTTAGTCATGCCCTGGGTAAAAAATTCAAAATAACCAACTTGTGCTTGCATTTTTTTGTTGCAGACAAAACAACCAAATTATTTTTTAGTTAGAAAAAGTAGAGAAAATCAAAATTGTTAGCAAGATTACGGTGACAAGTACACTGATCTACTCAAAGACTCATGATTCAAAGCTAAATCTGCATTTTGATGTGAACTGTGGTCAGCACAATACCCATGCTGGCATTTATGGTCTTTGCAATACTTCCCAAGTTTCCCCATATTGCCAGTGATGTCAGTGATTCCAATTGCATCCAATACAAATGTTAGATCTCTCCAAAAAAATGTTAATGACAGCCTGTATATCATTGTAAATTGCTTCACATGTTGTTGTCCCCTTACATACTTTGAAATCTAAGATTACTGATTCCAAAGACCACTGGTCAGTGATGAAATGAGCTATAGCTGTAGAAAATGTTTCATTATTGGTACCAGTCTAATGGTCAGTTGTCCAGGCAAGCTCTTGTTCCATCATCTCAATATCTGTTGCATTCTTAGTCAACATGCCAAGTCTCATGACACTTTCTCTCATATCTTGCCTGTGGTTGTTGACAATGTCCATTGTTTTTTATTTACGGGTTCAACCATTTTGCAAAAAGTAGGAAGTGAAAACATGTGTAAGACCCTGTTTCTTCAATGGCCCATGATGCTGCTGCTGTTTTAAAGAGCTTCTCGATATCATGTGTAGTAAGGGGCTGGTATTTTTGCTTTGTAGGGAATGTACTCATGATGGTGACATTTGATCTTTTGATGGGTTTCTTAGCAAGACTATCATATTCTTCTCAGTGATGACATTGATAGCGTCTTGATATTCCAGTTGTTGTACCACCCTTGATCGTAACAGTGCCCTGTGTATATATTTTTGCATGGACAAAGATAATACAGGCTGCATTGAGTTCAAATCCTTTGTGATGAGCAGGGCTAATCTTCTTGAGGTATTGCCACCATGTAGAAGACACTCCTGATGGTCTGCACAACACATACTGTATCTTCTAATTCTGGCCCCTTGGTATCTTCATCTTCATAAGTAGAAAGCACCACTTTCACACCATTCTCAGAGGAAGTGATTGCTTTCTTGGGTGGAGGCACTTGTGATGGAAAAAAGAGAGGAGGTTGTGTCAGAAGTTGGGAAAATTTTGTTTTGGAACCAACACCAGTTTGTGAGGGATTGGAAAAAGCTGTTGGTGATGGAGATGATGTGATGTGTTCATTGATGTTGAAACTACTGGCTAGGTCCTGGTTTGTATTCATGATAATGTAAGTTGATGATGATTCGGAGTTGGGCATAGTTTTGTTTGTTGCATAGTATGCTGTGAGCTGTTGTTTTGTGAGAAAGAGAGAGAAGAGATTGCTGGATTCTCAATGCAAAATCATGCGCGGATTTTTGGGGGAATTTACAAAACACTCCAAGTGATAGTGATCTTTGAACTACTCTGATTGTTGTGTGAGCATGAAAATTCAATATCTTACTGTAAGTACCTACATATGATATGCAATACAATATTTGAAAGGTGGCATTACGCATCATTTTGTATGACATTATCAATTCTTGTTCATCCTGGAATTGAGGTTTGCAAGATAGGACTAGATCTCATCTCAAATCTTGGACAATCTTGTCTTGGATTCTCATTCAAGAGTCAACTCTAACTTATAAAAGGTATTGTAACGAGTGTATCCTTGGCATATGTCACAAAGATACATGAGCCAGATAACAAATACATAATCTGTATCATCCTCTGCACTTTAGTGATCAGACCTGGTTAAATATCCACATTGTACACTTACTTTGACAAATAAAGTGCAGTTTGGCACTCCACTTTCTTACCTTATGCACATCATTTTGAAACAAGTTTAGCCTCCAAAAACCCAAGGGAATAGTATTCTAGATTTCAGCATCAAACACATCATGGTAATGCTTGATCTGCTGAACAACTAATGGCTTGTCAGCAGATTTTAGTGGCATTGTGTGTCTCTAACAAAAATCAATGTGTCATTCATTGAGTGATGCAAATATTAAAGAATGGATCTGTTTTTCAGCTTTTCTCCCTTGCATGCAGACATAAACAATAGGAGACAACATCACCAGACAGACCTTACCTTGTTCTGTCAGGAGGCATGGTCACATGGTTGGGAAAACACCCATATAGTGAAAATAGGTATTTTATCTACACTAATATTTGGTCTGTATGGGTGTGATACTTGGCCTATCACTATATTCATACAATGGGAAAATAAAGGTTTCATGCAGAAAAAAGTCATTACAGCTATGGCTTAGGAGAGCACAAACAGAAAATAAGACCACATCAGTGACACTGAATCAATTTACCCAAGTCTTCCTCTCCACAATCACTCATGCTTTAGACTACATATACAGGAACATATGTAACAGGTGTCAGAAGCAGCTTGCAACTTTCCTCTTGTGATGCAAGGTTTTTCTGCAAACTTTGCAAAACTGTAATTCTTTTCCTCACTGAGGTTTTATGTTTCCCAAGCAACAACTTTTATTCATTCAATGAAAGGTCTTTCAGCAAGCTTTGCTTGACAAAATATTTTTTCCTCACTGAGGTTTTACTTTTCTGTGAACACACTGAATCTCCAATCATGTGGTCAAGTGGCATGAGCCAAACATCTAGATAACCCTTATGTAGATAAGGTCTAAAATATGTTCAAATAGGGCACAATCAACTGGTCATGGACTCCCATTTCAAAAAAATTATGATCTTGTAAAAGATCCATGTCACAAAGATCCAAATCTTCAAAAGATTTGATCTTGATAAAACATACCAGAACTGTGTAGGCAATCTACACATTATTTTTATGTATCTTAAAAAGATCATACTAGGGATGAGGGATGTGTAGACTCTACAAACCCCTTATTATGTCTTCAGTACCAACATACCAGCATTGTATAGAAACCTAAACACTTATCTTGTAATTTTAATGATAAAAACATGAGGACTAACATCCATCAGCTCTCAGTTTCAATGCATGTAAGGTCATAAATAATACTTTCAAATCATCCAGAACATCTACTACTTATTTTTACTACTTAGAAACATCTACCAGAAATTGGCTTGTCACCATGTTACTGCTTTATGAAACACGGCTGATTTTTCAATGTAAAGGGAAAGAATAACTTTCTGCTACAAGGGTGAGATGGAAGAGCAACACTTGCTGAAGTCACAACAACATTACTGCCAGACCCTGCAGATGCATGTGTGGCTTGTGATGCTTGTATGGCATTGTCATGATTGTAACTGCTTCTTGGCAACAGTAAACTTGCACGGCTACTGCTGATGCTGGTGGTGGTAGTGATGCTGCTTTGGAGAGGGAGGAGTAGGGCAATAGTTGACTTGCTATCATATCTTATGCATTGCTGGCTTGTTCATACAAATCAACATTCATTATTTGTACATGCAAGCAGGGCACAATACAAAATGAGAGAATGTCAGATGAGAGTGTCAAGTGGCCAAAAGGAATGACATTTTTCTAAAATGTCAGTCATTTGTGCTACCAGACATTGAAATCTGTCATTTGAAATTGCTCAAAATGGAAGAATTAAAATTTCTGATATCAGGTATATAAAGTCAAAAATTGACCTGACATGTGCACATTTTCTTTTCACATGACTCAAAAATTGTCCAATGTCAGATGTGAGGCTACAAAGTTGCATCCTAAGATACACCATCTGTCCAGTTGAGCAGAAAATTTTGTCAAGCGGAAATTAGGAGTAACAGTCTTAGTTTGCCACCCATCATAGGAGAAAAAGAATCACATATTCATTTCATTGGGACTGATTGTTCCCAGTTTGACAAATTCATCTGAGGCATTCTTCTAGACAGTGGCACATTTTTTATCATATTTTTCATCTTGAAGGGTGTTGAGGAATGTTCTCAATATGGACATTGGAACAGAATTCTTTTTGTGTCCTCCATGTGAAGAATAGTTGTAGCCATGAGAGGTCATGCTTTGCTTCCCATTTAGGAACTGCTGTGACATGTAGAGTTATAAAGAGAAAAGTTCCACACATGTCCAGGAGAACTCATGCTGTTGCAAACAAATGGAACAGAGGCCATGATTAGAGTCTGTTTTGGCTTGAAAGGTCAAGGTTGCATGGTGAAGAGCAATGCAAATTGAAAACCATAGTGGAGTTGAAAATGGAAATTGTATAAAGTCAATGACAATAAATTGCAATCACGCAAAAATGACCTGTTAATGTTGGTATCAAGGCCATCAAGTCTGAAATCAGACTTACATCAAACAACATGCCATCATGAAAAGAATCAGATTTCCCTGTCAACATACAGCATTCAATCATATTCTGTGATGCTTCTTATTCCTGCAAGAAGAATTGTTTTGTGGGAGTTACCATTCTTTTAGATCCAGAACATAATAGGGGAGAAGCTTGAGTTGATCATATAAACCTGTGTTCAAGAAAATAATAAAAATTGAATAGGCATACACGACAGGGCCAGGCAGTCAATTTGAGATTATGACATATTTGTTGGTCATATCTGAGCAAGCATGTACTAATATTGGTAAATAGTAAGTGAAAGACATCCGTACAACTATGTGTGACTCAAAATGTCAGACATGGATATTGCAACCACACACAAAATAAAATACAGTGTATGATATACAGAGTCATACCCACTAAGTCCCAAAATCAAAGGAGCAATTAGCTATAAAAAACTTTAACATAGAAAGGTTAGCTGCAAAAAATCTCTGTAGAGGCTCCAAAATTGTAGACATTTGTTCAACATGTACGAATACACATTACATCCCCTCTGTTACCGTGCAAAACAGGATGACTCTTTGTGAAAATAGATTATTTGCTCTATATTTTAATAATATAACATGATTAGATGTTTGGTTGATTTGGGTAATGAAAACTGAATGTAGAAATAAAAAAAGAAAAAATGTAAAAAGTCAAAATTTATACAACCAGAACAGAAATCTCACCTCACCAGCAGAATTCATTGTGAAGGAGTTTGTTGTGCTGATTGGTACCTTGCAGACCAATGAGAAATGAGAAAGGATAAAACCAAAAGGGAAAGCATGATTTTGGAGAAAAATGGTAAAATGAAAGTTGCCAGTACAGAAACTCACCAATTTGTTGTTATGTGTCAGCCCAAGGCAAGACTGAGACAACTTGGGGCACCCATTTTATGACATGCACTGGGGCAAGTGTCTATGATAGTAGCCTTTGAATCCATGCAAAACAAACTGGGTGGAAAAACGAGATTGTGAGCACTTGAATTGCAAAAGCATGATGTAAGGAAAATAAATGATGCATCAAAAAATATTCACCCACTATTTTTTGTAGATACAATCCTTGTCAATTGGATGGAGAAAACAAAGTTTGACTTGATTATGATGATTTCTGATCCTACCCTGTGGGGGTATTGAAAGCTAAATCACTAGAAACTTTCCTCTTGGCCATCACTGCTCTGTATTCACAGGATTATGTGGACAAAATATGACCTACCAATCACATGAGTGACACTGGCATCAAAAAGATTAATAGACTCAAGGTCTATAGAGTGATTTGAAATGGACAAGGAGAAGAAACATATGATTGAGCTGTTGTTTATTATGAAAGTGGGGAAAGGGGTATGTGTTTTCTGTTACTGGAAATGAGTTTAGAAATATTTCTCATTTTAGTTGCATAATTTTTACATGTCAAAAAGCAGAATAAACTTCATGGTGCAAGTGCAGCAATGTAAACACTTGGCAATGGGCACAAATGTAAGGTGCAATAACCCACCATTATTTGCATTTGGGATATCCTTACATGGTATTTTTATGCCACAACATTGGGGCTCAAGTTTTTGCTCCTCGGGCATACATCAAAAATGCTGCAAAAGCAATGCATTCTCTGTTGTAAAAAAATTTCAAAGTGCCTCATCTGATACCATAGCAAATAATCAGGTCAAAGAAAAATGGGGGGTCATCAAAAATTACAAGATCCTTCTATGAATTGGAGAAGAAGGAGAGTTGGCATTAATATTTCCAGCTGGGAGACAAGAGACAACACAAAATGGCAATAAGAAAGCAAGTGGGCAGTACAGTTCTCAGCATGATAGCCCAACTGATCTTTGACCCCAACTAAAGTATACTAGCCCATATCTACATCATCTATCAGTGAAACACACACAAATCAAAGCATATCTGTGACCCAAAAGGAGGTGAGGGATTTGAAAGAAAAATCAGCAGATGACTATTCAATGAAAACAGCTATGTGTACTAAAGTAATATCATCATTTCTCAAAGATGTGGAATTGATGAATGCGTATTTCTCATGGAACACTCTCAGGAGATTTATCTAATTCACTTATGACTGTTGCTAGTTTTACAAACTTTAAATGGTTACTGTTTTCTCAAAAACAGCCATGCACATGATTGGAATTATTTGAAGAATGATTTTTTATTGAAAAAGTTTCCGGATGTGAATCTGTCAAGCTGTTATCATTCAGATAGAAACTTTCACAGTTTAGTAACACTTTTTTCTATTATCATTTTATGTTGTTTTGAGAATCATTTTTTCATTTCAAAGGTTCAAGTTATCAAATATTTGTCAGTACTTCTTAAATATTTTACTATCATTTTAAATGATCATCACATGATTTGTGAGGAACCAGTATTTTTATCCTGTCAGACCATTGTAACATTCTTAAGCCAAGCATAAGCACAATGATTTCTCCTTTAAAATTAGCAGGGGTAACTTGTGTATTTTGCAATTTTATGGTTTTTTAGATCTGTGAATCATGTTAAGCAATGAGTACTTCCTCTCTTGTACAAACTAATTGACAGATTTATAACTAAAATCATTCATCTCCTAAAATATCAACATCTTTGATTGAATCCATATTATAAAGACATCTTCATCCTACAGTAGCACCTTGAACTAGTGAAGAGATGTTATCCTGAAGTGATAAATTCTAGCAACTTTGTGTAAAAATCACAAAGATCAAAAATCCCTTCAACTTGAGCATGTCCTTATCTCAAGGTAAATTTTCAGGCAATGCACCCACATGTCCATCATGTCTCTATCTACAAAGCTGATCCATGGGCTGCAATCCAGAGCAAACATTTTAAAGCCATCATACTAGAGAATTTTGACTCACTGTCTGGTTCTTCAGAAGCCACTGATGCTGCAGCAACGAATACTGGCAGGCAGATAAACAGAAATGTAGCAGAGCAATGGGAGGTAGACAAGCCTCCTGTGAAGACTTCAGATTCTTTGAAATAGTATTCATATCAACCAACTATTGTACTGATAACATTCTTACTGATACTGCAGCTCAGGTGGTGTCTCCCGTGCCCTTCAATTTTTCCTGTACAAAAGACAAATTAGCATGGAGTCAAATGCCTTAATAACATCCAGCACAGTTATTGTTCATCAAGTTGCTTTTCCTGATCAGTTGGTTGAACTCAAACCCAGATGAAAAGTTATTGTTATAAATCTTCCAGTCATGTGCAAAATGAGTGAAATGAATGTGTCCACAATTCATGGAGTAGCAAATTTGTTTGAAATGTCAGGTCTGCTATGGGTCCTAACCTTGCCTTAGCAGCTGTAATACATCACTCTCATGCTATCAAGCACATTCCATTGCTGAAAATCATTGTTCACATTGTTAGGTTTCTAGAGAGAGAAAAAATTTTAAATTGTTGACCCATCTCAATAGTGATAGAGATTAGATGGAATAGGGAGTTGGATTTTTTTGAAGTATGTAGTTGTTCTCTCTACTTGAAGCAATGGATTTTTCACAGTGCTATACATTGGGGTATTCACACAAATAAACACAAAAAAGAAATTCATTGACAATCTGTAATGGGTGAAATGTTCTTTTTTGAAATGAATGAGATTCTTAAGGACTCTTAAGAAAGTTTACCATGTCAATGCAAATTTGTAAATGGGGCTACAAAAGATGTCATCTTCACAGTAGCAAATACTAACCAATCAGGGTCAAGAGCAATTTGTCATCAGTCATAAATTTATATTCCTTTTAAAGTAGATGTAATACAAGGTGTCATTCTTGTTTGGCAGATGAATAACAAGTTCAGATTCGATTTTCTTGTCAACAAATCACTGCATCACTATAATATAAAAGTGTTTGACAATATTGATAACCTAAGTGATTGACAATATTGATACCATAAGTGATATATCTGATAATGATGGAGTCAAAGTTACTTTGATTAAAAGAATGTCCATTCTTGGGTATTTTGTTTTGTTAGGCTTCTTTGATTTGTTTTGTTAGGCTTCTTTGATTGAAATGTCAGAAGGAATTGTATTTTTGGTCAATATAAATTCCTCAAGGATTTTATAAAAATATCGCTATCCAGGTACCAAGAACCACATCAATGTAATTAATTATAATCTTCTGTGTATGGAATTGCTGCAATGAGCTATTCCTGACTTTTACTCACTACAGATAGGGCTCAATCCAGCAACTAACAACATTAGGGACATGTGATATGTGACAGTGTTCAATACAGAAAAGTTTGTCAAGCAAGAGCAAAAGGGTGTCAAGTATTATCCAATGAGCAATATCACTTTGTGTAAGGCACATTAATCCTTACAATAAAAGGTTGGTCAATTAGTTTTTAGCAGAAGGAGGTCTGATTTCACTCTTGAAAGGCACAAAAGTGATGTTTAAACTTATGTTGTCACTGGTAAATAATGAATGCTTATATAGATACCGTTGCCCCCTTTCTTGTTATATTTGCAGCCAGGGATGGTTGGAAATGGCATCTTCAATCATCTGCAGGCTGGATGGGGGCTATCAAATTATGGGATGAAAACAATTTTTGGAAACTTCAAATATGAGAGATGCATATAGGGGAGTTGAAACAAAACTGGAAAAAGATGAAACTAGCTAACTGTTGCTCACTTCCCTGTTGTATCGGGGTAGTGGTGGTCAGAAATGGCCTCTTTGGTGGTCTAGGAGATGGATGTGGGCTATCAAAAACATGGGTGGAAACCCAGCCAATTGAAACCCAAGAATTGAAACAAACCTGAAAACAAGAGAAACTAACTAACTGATATTCCCTTTCTGTGTTTCATATGCAGACAGAGGAAGTTGGTGGTTGCCTTTTTGTTGTTCATGAGCTGGAGGTGGTAGTCCATATGTTGCATGAATGAGAAAAAGAACAGAAACAGCCTGAGTTGGTGAGTTACAGACAAATCTTTATGCTATCATTACTTTAGGTAAAAAGTTGGAGAAGAGATGATTTAAAACTGAAAACCACATAAACTTTTCTTCGTCAATTTCATTTTTGGCAGATACTGATGCTCATGTGATTATTGCTATGACTTTTAAAAAATGCCAGGCAGCAGAATGCAACGGTTTTGTCTATTGGCAAAGGTGGCCTATTTTAATGGTGTTTGTTGAAAGGTTGCTGGACTGAGAATACGAAATCAATAGACATTGAATGTAATTGATTCAAACAACTGGCCAGTAATCCCATTCCAACCAAACACAGCAGTCAAACAGTGATGTGAGAGAGATGGTGGAGGCACATTAATTATTGAAGCCCATCTACATAGTAGTGAGAATAAACATTCCATGGGAAGATTCTTTCATCATAAATTTTTGCTGACTGTCAGCCATCTCATGATGAAACACAGCATTCCACCTCATGCTGATAATATCTGCAGTACCTTCATGGTCAAAAAAAATCTCCTTTATTTACTTTGATCATCAGCAGCAGCAAGAATTATTGAGCAGGATCACAATCACTCAGACAAGGTCCAAGCATGTGCTAGCTATCATGAAAAACAAAATCATCAGCAATCAAGTTACTTTTTGACTAAGTAGAGGCAAACATTCAATGGTTTGGCAAGGGCCTTGGCTAAGATCATAATTTGTATCCCGTATCCCAATGTCTGTTAAAATTTTGATTGCTTTGTGAATGTGATATGTTTGTTCATATAAAATTACACTGCAATTGGGAGAATATTATAGTAAATCTACTATCTTGCACTCACATAGACTTAGACACAAATTCATGTGGTGTGGCAGCTGCAATGTACATGAGTACTGTCATGTCATTGAAAAGAATTAGAAAAAATTAACACTATGTCCTGAATTCTTTAATGGACAAATGACAAAAGACATCACTTGCCCAAAATCGACTTCTATAGCATTAATAGCATGACGAGGTCTGTTAGTTGACTTGTCCATAAATATGTGAATCTCCTCATATGAATCAAAAGCTCCCATAAATATGTCATCACACTCTTATTATTATCTATTATGAATATGGTTTCATTGCTGCTTTGACCCTTTCTCTCTGATAATTCTTTTATTGCCCCCTTACAAACATGTCATACTGACAAATGCTTGTTGAATCAACCTTATGCCTTGTGCATGTGGACAGCTTGTTCAAGGAGCATTTCACAATATTAAAGCATCACATTCTTCTGACACTGGTGTTTCACAGAAGTTTTATTGTATTTCAAACTGGAAAATATTCATATAAACAAATTGGATGCATCACCTGCCAATTGACTTTTTTATGGTTGGACCTCATGACATATACTTTCATGTGAGAAACATTGTTTCAGTACCGATTCAACAATCTACAAATAATACCATGGAGAATAAAATAAAAAACAATACCACACGAAAATCAATCAAAACTCCATGAATTATTTTGAGTTGCAATCATATGCATTAGACATTTCATTATTTGCCATCAGAATTAAAGAAGACCTAAAAATAAAAAGAACATTTTGATCAAATGTGTTATTTGTTATCAAATGATTTGGTGTGACTATAAGCATGGTGTATTTTCCCACTTATCATGAAGGGGTAGAATAAACCATAGATGTATTACTCTGTTTGCAGACTTTTTCTAATGTTAATATGTGTTACCATTCCCAGCACTATGATGCAAAATCTTAGACTGTCACTTGGAACAGTGCTATAGCTATGGGTCATTTACTTTCCTCTTACACACAAAGAAATGAAGTACAATGTGGTACATCTAGGTCACCAATGCCTTTCCCCTGACATGATGTTGGCTATTTGGAGCTTTTTCATACCATACTGGATACGGTCACTGTCATGTATATTTAATAGCCTCCTTCAATTCTATCCCACATAAACATACATTTCATGTACTAAAAAATGGAGGATTGATGCAATAGATGCTACATGGGTTGGCAACAGTAGAGCAGAAGCATGGGTATGGGTCTAATTAAGTGGTGAGGTGTACATGGTGTAGGACTTGTGCATGGTCTATGTTCAGGGAAATTTTGAAGTCAAAGTTTTGTAGGGAATAATGTACTGCTTGTATTGCTAGGGCATAATGCATGGTGGATTAGGGTTTGGGATTGCATTTATATGACATGGTTGATGACACTGTATTCAATACATTGTTCTTCATTGGAATTCACTGTATGCAACATATTGTTCTGTTTTGGGGTGTAACCACACTTAATTCAATATCAAATTAGCTCCCAATAGTTGACCTCTATTTTGATACTTTAATTTTATTATCGGAATGGTTTGTCTCTCTTTCTTAATTTACTTCCTGCTTTCAGCCAGTTTCAAGGGCGTTGAGGGCCCACAATCACCAATTATTATTCTTGCCAATCACGAGAAGAGTGGGCTGAGTTAAGCACCCTTGATGTTCCAAAGTAAGGTCATATCCATCAAAGTTGATCATGAGCTGCCTATGCTCCATGCCAACCATGGACTCTGCCGTGGCTCTCTTGGGAGGCAGTAGATGTGACAACACTGAATTTCCCCTTAATCTAAAAGACTTAACAGTATTAAAATTTCACATGGAATTAACACATCTTTTAGGTTAATGGAAATTTGAAGTTTTCTGCTAGGAACGGATCCCATTGTTCAAACTCACTTTTCCCTTATGATGTTTTACTGTGAAAACATCAGTTGCAGTGAAATTGGGCTATTGAACTTTATATGAGTGATGCGTGTTGACTTCTGAAGTCCTCTACTAGAGAGAGGGATATATGGGGTGGGGGAGAGCAGCTAGGGGGAAGGGTGCTCAGGAAGAATAATTAGACATATGTAGAGGAAGCATTTTTATTGGCAAAATGCACAATTCTATTGAAGATAATATCACATGAAATATTTTGCTCTCGTTGAATTGAGAAAACTACCTATTCTAAATTTTTTACTTTATTGATAACACCTTTGATACCAATCTTCAATATGTGACATTTCAGGAACATCTTCCATTTATGACATGAAGGAATTCAGAAAATGTGATTCATAAAGTATTAATTGAGCCTCAGCAGTTGTCCTTAAAATGAATTCATGCTGTTAGTAGTAATTCCTCATTATCTATAATTTCAAAACTCAAATGTTCCCAGAGAGACTATTGACCTAAGTATCTTTAGACTCCTTCTCCCAAAAATTTACATTCCGTATGACTTCTTCTCCTAAAATACCCTTGTACATGTATGTGAACAGTAAGGGTATTATATTTTTGCATGTCCCATGCCAAATTTTTACGCATTTTTTCATTGTACAACATTTCTGTGTACCCTACACAAAGAATCACACATTTCCCTGATAATGTTAGTAACTACTGCTAACAAAAAATGTGTTAATCAGCACTTTCTCACAAAAAATGTGTTATTCAGCCTTTCTTCACAAAAAAATGTCCTTCATATAATGATTGAATAGTGGGTAATCATGACTGAACAACACAAGTTTCTATCTTCCCATTTATGTATGTGTGATCTCATCATCTTCCCTTCACCCTGTTAACCTGCAGGTCTTCATCCTCAACCTATTCTAATAGATGCATACTCTACAGTGACATAGTGAGGGAACTGATGATGGTTTATCTTCCAACTTGAGCATCAACCATTCCAACAATGAGTTATCTTCAGACTGGAGCATGGATTGTTCCAGCTCCTACAAGTTTTCATCATCCAATCATAGTGTAAGTAGGGATGACCTCATGAATCTTGAAGAATTGGTGGGAACCATCTGGTAGGGACTCTGGAAGTGTAGTAGACAGTGACTCAGAAGGTATGGGAATCGGTGATGATGGTAATTTGAGTGATGCTGCTGATATTGATGAAGTGACATTTATTGATGACTCCATTGTCACGTGGGAGTTTTTGCTGGATGTGTGATTTCTCCAACAGTCAATCTTAGGCTGAAGAGTGACATTTGGATAAACAAGTGTCTCAATTAAAATGATCATGTTGTGCCGTGTCAATATGAAGGAACACTTGACAATTAATGTTTGATGACAATAGATACCCATGGAAAACATTTTCGAGCTCTGGATCCAACACTGCAGCAAGTTGAATACATCAGTCACCCTGCTGAGCACATACTGGTAGAAATATTGTTGCTGTTGGGATAAATGTTTTGTTGGGGGGAAGAGTAAAAGGCCAATAAGAAATAATTGGAATGTCACTTGATGTTCATACAGGGCTGTTGATGACTTCATTCCATGTCATCTTCCCCTCTTGTAAGGACCACATCCTGTAATTTTATGCCCTGTGCACAAATGGTCATTTGTACTTCTTCTGGGCCCACTCTATTCTGTTGTTGATTTATTTGCTTCTCTTCATTCTGTGTTGGCATCCAGGAGTTTCTCATCTTTGGCATCTCTATTCCCTGCATCTTCCACATCAGAGTCAGCATCACTCATGCCTCCACCTGGATAATGCCGCATTTTGCGGGGGGCTGTCTCTGGATTGCTGGATGACATATCATAAGATGCCATAAATAGATAACTTTTTTGGCAGACTGGGATATGAGCAACAGAGTGTTTCATTTGAAGACTGATGCAGTTTTGTGATGCAGTTGCATTACATGGCAAAGATAGATTTTGCTCATACAATCATCTTCAGAAGTCAGACTCCTGGCAACAGTGATGTGACAAATACTGTGACACATTTGATTTGTTCTGAAAGTTATGATGAAAGGTCATGAATAGTGAATTTTCATAAAAAATATTTTGGGATATTTTGTGTGTGTTAGCAAGCATAAATAATGTAAGGACCTGTCCATTGCTAAAAAAATCAGACTTTTGACTTTGAGAGTCAGATTTTGTAATCTGTCCATCATCCAAAGAAGTTGGTTTTCACTCTCGGTCTAGGTCAGAGTGTAGCATGCACTGAGACAATACAATCAGTATTTGACCCAATGTAAAATCTTTCCCCAACAGTCCGCAAGTTCAGTTTTATTTTTTAGCTATGGAGTAGGTCTTACAGGCCTTAATTCATGCTCATTGGGTGTATTACGTACACCTATTAACACTTAGTACATTGTTGTATGTAAAACTATCAAGAACCTGCTCCAACTACTTCCACCCACACTGCTCATGCCCAAAAAGCATTGATCACACAGTCCCCATCCATCCTGGATGGGATTATCCCCCACAATGCCTCCCTTTCAACTGCATGCTCTTGCCTTCAAACCACCCTCAACAAACTCACCTTCTCCGCCAATCCTTTGCTGAACAAGTCTACAAGTGATAGGGTATCATACTCAAAGTGGTGCCCTCTCAATATACAATCCCAGAGACATGCACCAATTTCATCATGAACATTTTAACACATTTTTTGTTGAGTTACCTATCCCGCATACCCTGCACATTAACTTTGTTGAAATATTTGAATGATGACATCAGTCACCAAGGAGACATGATTGAGATTTTGCAAAATGCTAATTTAGCCATGAGTGGTTTTTAGCAGTTGATGTAAGTGAGCACCGGCAATTTCCGACCTGTAAAACTCGTGCCTGAAAGTCCTCTAGTCTCTTTTTAGCATTGATATGCCATATTGCCATCTCTACATGCAACTCTTCTTTCTGTACTTAAATACCCCTGGAATGTTCTGACTGCCAACCGGGTATGCATTTTCATCATTAGGCAAACATGCCTTCACACCTCAATTTGCATAGTTGGAGTAATTTTAATGATGCAAAAGTTACCATACCCACTTCCATCATTCATCCATCCCCAGTGTTGTCCATCAGTCCCCAATCACAATTCATCCATCAATAAAGGATAGAAAGATGCTGTTTTGACCCTTGGCTGTTGCTGTTTCATACCACTTTGGTTATACAACAGTTATAGATGCTGCCATATTGGGCGTTGTGAGTTATTGCTATGATGGTGACAAAAGCTAAATGGGTGACATGAGGATTTGAGTGAATGGAATATTGAACAGGGATGAACTTTATGGAACTTCATGGAGGGGGTAAGCAACCCAACTACAGATTACTATCAGTTGAACATGTTTGAGTCAGCGGTGTGTACTTGAAATTTTGCCTACCCCAAAGAAATAGCTACACATAACCCATTTTTTTGTTTTGGGTACAAAAAAATGATGCCTGAAAAGATGGCCTATGAGGAAAATAAAAACTAAAAACACATGAATATGAGATTATGGAAAAGGCCGCAGTTTGTGTAAAAGGGTACAAGTAACTGTAGGTTGAGCATGAGAATGAGACTCACCTCTACAGATGTTGGGTTGCACTAAATTTGCTAAAAAGACCCTCATAAAAAATATCATTGAATTCAATTGAAGATGCAGGGCTCACAGACTTGTAGGTATTATACAATACCACACAATGTCATTTCTGGACATCAGTTTATCAACCCACTGGCCTGATTAGTTCAAATTGGCCTAATTGGGCATGAAGGATCATGTGCAAAAAATAAGTGTTTTTGATTACCTTTTGAAGCAATTATGTCCAAATATCTCTGATGATCAACACATGATGTTCTGCCAAATTGAACAGATAACAAATTGATTTTTCATTACATTATTGCTGTCTCCAAAAATGTGATTGGAAGTAGTTGTTGGTAAAAAATTCTGGCGATTCCATGTTTTGTACAGTTCTCATACCAAAAATTATTGTAGAAATGTAAAAGAAATCTACAAATAAAATAATGTTTTTCACATATTGATCACATCAGTAGCATCACCGTCATGAATGCAGGGCGATCACAACACATCATCATTGTCAAAAGATTCTTGACAAAATTCTCCAGTTTCATAAACAGTACCATGGCTAAAGCTAGAAGAGTTGGTGTCCAAGCACAAAGGGTTGTTCCTTGTTAACATGATTTGCCCAGTGTCCCCTATGAGTGCACTTTCGGAGTATTTATCAAAAGGGGAGCTTGTTGCCAAATCATTCAAACAATGGTGAGCAAGTAACCATAAAACACAGTTGTATCAAGCAATCCATGACAACCTTCCTCATCAATAATTTATCTTCAACAAGCACCACTCCAGTGTGGATGGTGTTTGTCCCATTTTTAAAATTAAATTCATCAATCAACCAGTTAATTTTCATTGCATGAAAGGTTTGTATGGGTGCATGTGGATTATTTTTTTTCTCTGATATATCTGAACTTGAGAGATGTTTGAGGGGGTATTATCAGTGGTGGTGGTGGAAGAGGGTGGAACATGATAAAGCCAAAAATAACATCCTGTTCATGACCTAAAGGTCTGAATGTTCACGGGATATATTGTCAATCTGATTTAACCCTTTAGGTCATGCCCTAGGACGCTGCAATAAAAATCCCCTGCAATTACCTTCTGGGTTCATCAATCTCATGGTGGCATAGTTGTATTATGGCTTGGAGAGCGGAGAGGGGGCGGGAAGATAAAAAGCTTTAAAAATAATTGATAACTGCTAAGTATCATAGGAGGTACCATAGTGAAAAACACAATAAAAATGTATGAATATCATACCACTTCGTGTACCACCAATATTTATCTACTATATGTAGAAAACAATTGAAATAAAAATGAATAAAAGCTACGATATTGAAAGGTCTAACAAAAATAAAAATAATTAGTGAGCTGAAAATTTTTTCACAGACTGGTAGGTGACAACTAGCAGCAAAATAGTTTCAATCAATGCTCACACATTCTTCAATTAAACAGACAAGGTTCTGTTTTATTCTTACTTTGATTGTTATGACAAATGTAAGTACAACTTAACAAGTAACCTGACAATCAACCAGGCAAAAGGTGAGACATTACACCACACTTTTAGAAAACAAAAAC
>JALLPD010000240.1:0-18454 GCA_036940065.1 Cyclotella cf. meneghiniana
GCACGAATACCTTGCACCACCCAAAGTCTCCTATGAGGACTGACTCCTCCATGCCATCAACTTTCTCTCAACTGCCATCAATGAGGCCACCGACGACTCCATCAATGCCCAACTCATTGCCATTGACAATCTCCGTGAAATCGTCAGCAAGTGGGAACTGGACTCACCTCCTATTTCAGCCCTCCCACCCACCACACCAGCCCCACAAAAGGAGCCCTCATCATTACCCTCCAAAACCCTCACCTTATCTCCAAGGGTGGTGCCTATCGGCACCCCCGCCCCAGCTCCAAGGGTGGGTGCTGCCATCCTGCCAGAGGTGCACAAAACACTGTCTCAACCTCAGGTGCGCATCCCTAACCTTCACCCTACCTTATATCCTAACCCTGTTTTGTCCCAAACAAGGTTACAGGACATCCCCAAAGCCCCCAGCCTTTGTGAACCCATTGCCCTGCATACTCGTTTGGGTACTCTTGCAGCAGCCCGCAAAAACTCTGCCCGTGTCAACCATGTCATGCTTACCAACATTGCAAAAGCCACATGTTCTACCTCAACGACCACTGCCTGTATTGCTGCTGCCATTCTAGACCATGAAATGGGTGAATCCCTTGAATATCGACAGCTCATGAAGCATCCAAAATATAAGGAGCTCTGGAGCTCCTCCTATGCCAAAGACCTCAGACGTCTCTGCCAGGGCTTCAGCGACAGAAATCCCACAACACATCCAGTTGACGGCACCGATACCTTCCATGTCATTGACTTTGCTGACATTCCACCAGATCATCTCAAAGAAGTCTGCTACAGCAATGTTGTCAGCAAAGTCCACCCCAAGAAGGCTGACCCTGATCGAACTCGCATCACGGCAACATTAGCACCAAAACTGCACCGCTAGAACTGGTCAAACTCATGATCAACAGCGTTCTCTCCAGAAAAGGTGCCTGGTTCTGCACATTTGACATCTTCAACTTCTATCTATGCATTCCCCTTGATAGGTCTGAGTACATCAAAATCAAGCTATCCGATATTCTGCAAGAATTCATTGACAAATACAATCTCATGCAGCATGTACACAACGACTGGATTTTCTTTGAAATTTGGCAAGGCATCTATGGTCTACCTCAAGCAGGCATCCTAGCTCAAAAACTCCTTGCCAAGCATCTTGCCACAAACAGCTACTACCAATGCGAATGTACTCCTGGCCTATGGTGCCACAAATGGCAGCCCATCATGTTCACTCTCATTGTCGATGACTTCGGTATTGAATATGGGGGTGAGGAACACTCTATCCATCTTCACGACACCATCAAAGCACACTACGACATCACGGAAAATTGGCAGGGCAACCTTTACTCCGGCATCAACCTCCATTGGGACTACATCAAACACAACTGCCATCTCACCATGCATAATTACATCGATACCGTCCTCACCAAGTATAATCACTCTCCACCCCGCAAACCAGTCATTTCACCATTCAAGGCCACCCCAATTACATTTGGTGTAAAGGTCCAGCACACCCTCGACCCAGATTCCACCCCACCCCTCAATGCAGCAAGCATCAAACAAGTCCAAGGCATTGTCGGCACCCTTTTATACTCTGCCCATTCAGTGGACAACAAACTCCTTCATGCTCTCAGCAAAATTGGCATACAGCAAGCCACAGCCACCATCTTCTCAATTACTGTTCCACATATCCACACGATGGCATCCTCTACCAAGCCAGCACCATGGTCCTTGCAGCCCACTCCGATGTGGCCTACCTCAATGTCAGCAAGGGGTGCAGCAGAACAGGGGCCCACATCATGCTATCCGAAGACGTCCCAGTCCCCACCTTCAATGGACCCGTTCTCACATTATCACAAATCATCAAGTTTGTCGCCTCCTCTGCTGCAGAAGCCAAACTTGTAGGTCTCTATGTCTGTGCCAAAGAAATGGTCCCTCTCTGCAACTCCCTCATAGAAATGGGTTGGCCACAACCAAAATCACCTATCCAAACTGACAACACCACCGCACTTGGTGTTGCCAACAAAACCATAATCACAAAGAAAATGAAATCCATGGACATGCGCCTATTGCGGCTATGCTGCTGTGAATCCCAAGGCCAGTTCCGCTACTTCTGGGGACCTGGAACCACCAACCTTGTGGATTACCCAACCAAAGCCCACGCAGATATCTACCACAAATCCATGAGACCTACTCATGCCGGCTATCACCATGCTTCACCATCTGAAATCATCCTCATGATCCCTTCTACAGATCACCTGATCTCCAAGGGTGCGTTGATCCACAGTACTTGTAGGAATTGCACTGCAGCTCCATGTATCCATTCAGGCACCATTCAGATCATGTTCTCCTCTCAGGACCACTCATTCTCACTGATGGCCTGTTTTCTATTGTTGATTGTTGAGTCTCATCACATCATTAATTTACAGTATCATAATTTGACGATGTTATTTTTACCACCACTCATGCTATTTAGCACTGGGGATTCCTCCTTCACCAACAAATAGGAACAGGCCATTGTGTTTGCATTAAGAAACTAGGTATCATGACAAAATAAAAAGGTGAAAAATTTGGGTGCCATGTTGTGAGATCTAAAGAATGTGCCTAGACTTGTCCAGATAAGTGTTTAATTGGGAATTTTGGCACTACTTTGTTGGCATGTACAGAGGTTTTGGGCAACAGTGAATAGTAAAATGCATTTCTTGTGATTATCTGTATTTTTACAATTTTTTTTGATAAAAAGTCAATATTTAGCTGTAGAATCTTAAAAATGGTAAGTAATTTATAGTCAAATAGTGCAATAGTTTCTTCAAAAAGTGTGAGAATATTTTATGTAAGCTATAACAAATCAAATTATTCTGCAGCTTCCATCAAATTATGGAGATTGATGCCGTCTTCTCTCCGTAAGTCTCGCGACAGCTCCCCCTGAACAAGTCCGATTCTGTAGCTTGCAACAACAAGCTTGCAATACACATCACTCAACAGACTGTAACAGCAACATCATCATCATGAGACATTGTTGTTATTCATGGAGGATGATTGGAATGGACTTACCTCCAGATGCCGTCATAAGAAAACAACCATCAACCTAATGATACTTCTGTCTTTGTGGCTAAATTTTAATTATTAACTGTATTCATCTTTTTTCAACAACTAGTTGATTAATTTGTTTATAATTACTTTTAATTAGTCCAGATTTACTTTTATCAATAGATAAGTTAAAATCAAGGAGGCTGATTGTTGTCAAAATGAGGTGTGCAGATAAGTTACAACCCACCTGGATGCCCGTCAGACCGGTGTGTGTGGTCAAAAAAGGGGTGAAATTTTCTGCCTGCAGGCAGCTGCAGGCATGGCATTAAATACTACATACTGACAAGAATCCACGTGCCCACAACAATATAAAAATTGCACCGGGCAACCCTCTTTTGATTAGCGCCAACACAATGTCGGACTCTGATGCCTACTCGTACGAATACGACGAGTCTGACGCTGGTTCTGAATCTCACCCTGACGAAGAAGCGTTCGAATACACGGACGATGATGAAGCAAAGGAAGACGCCGCGGTCAACATCGAGAACACTTACTACAATGCCAAGGCGTCTAGAGACAATGGGGATTTTGAGGAGGCCGCTGAGGGATTCGAAAGCGTTGTAAAGATGGAGGTAGAAACGAACAGAAATAATGCCGGCATCGACGAAGGTGAGTTGACAATTATCGTGTTTTTTTGGTCTTATTGATTCGTTGGAAAAAAGCATCTCTGAAGCAACGGCTTGACTTCAACCAATAGACGATCGAAATCTGAGGGTTGTCACGTGCTCGCGTTGAAACGTTTTTATCCATGGGATGCTGACAAAATTCTTATTTGTTTTAACTTGATGAATCCATTTTCATCGTTACTTGTTTCGAGATTTGGTCCCGTACTTCCAAACGTCAACGTTTCGTGTTCGCGTCACTAGCATCGCGGGGCTGCTTAGTAACGCATCGGTTGAGAAAAATCTTGAGCCTTGATTCAATGTCCTGTACGAATCTATTTCGCGTGGAAGGCGTCTTGCTTTATCGTGTTCACCTTTAAACATTCTTTTATTTCTTTGCGGGATTAGGTATTCATCCTTTATTATTCATTGCCAATTTCATCGCCTTGGTAACAAATTCCTTGTCTGTTGTGTTATGGGTAAATAACTCTTTTTTTAACAATCATGAAATATTCTGTCCCCATCGTGTTCAATCTTCGACACAAAAGATAACACCATGGAAATAGACGAATCGAAGTCTCAATTGCTCGCTCCATTGAAATATCATGGGAGCTGGAGCTACAAAGCCATAAAACAATTAATCAAGCTTCATTTACGTTCATTTTCCGATAAGAAGGATTTCAACTCCAATTCTTCTTCTGTTGTTCGAGATTATGAAAGAATGCTTCGCGTAGCTAGCTCGAGTGACTCAGGCATCAGCCCCAACGCCGTTGAGAAAGGAGTCAACGGGATGTTGGAACGAGTGTCTAGTTTGGTAAATAATTCAAACAGTGGCGACTCTACATCCGAATCGACGGCGCGTACATTGGCTCGGGAAGTGTACGATCTGACCCTCAGGGCATTTCATCCCAATGAGGGAATATCCCCCAATGAAAGGCTTTGGAGTAAGACTAATTTGAAGTACGGGCAGTTATTGTACGAAATGAACGAAACGTCCAAATTGCAAGCGGTGATCAAAGATTTATTGGCAAGCACATCATGTAATGGTGCCGAGTCAGACGCCATGTCATCTGACAACGCAGTTCAAAGTGGGACACACACGATGGAAATCGCAGCTCTTCAGATCCAACTCTATTCTCGTCTCAAAGACACAAAGAAACTACGTGCCGCCTACCATTCCGCCATGGCAGTGAGAGGTGGGATACCCCATCCTCGAACCCTGGCTATGATTCAAGAACTCGGTGGGAAAATGCACATGGACGCACGTAATTTCGATGACGCCTGCCAAGCGTTCTTCCAGGCGTTCAAATCCTACGATGAGGCTGGAGATCGGGCACGTCTGCGATGCTTAAAGTATCTTGTCATGGCCTCGATGCTTCATGCCAGCAGCATCAACCCATTTGATTCTCACGAGGCTAGAGCGCACAGAGATGATCCCGAAATAGTCGCCATGACGAATCTGGTGCAGGCTTTTCACAATGATGACGTCAAGAAGTTTGAAGGGATTTTGCAGAAGAACGAGGGAAGGATTATGGACGATGAGTTTGTGCGAGAGCACGTTGCGGATCTACTCAGGACGATTCGAACGCAGGTCATCCTTCGCACGATTGGCCCATATACGAGGATTCGTCTCATGAGGATCGCACAGGATTTGAATAATATCCCTGTAGAAGATGTGGAAGGTTTGTTGGTTTCGTTGATATTGGATGGAAAGTTAGATGGAAGGATTGATCAGGTTAATGGTGTTCTGGTCAAAGCGTCAAGTCGTGGTGGCAGCACTAGCGCTGCGACATCGGATAATTCTCCTTCAGCTGATGCAGGAAAGATTACCAGGTGCATTGGGATGATGGAATCGAGAAATATTGCAGCAATTACACAATTGACTTCAGCATTAGATCATTTGACTGAGGTCTTGACCAAGCTTAGTTCCAAGGGCGTTTTAAATCAACAAGCATCACATTGATTGCCCTGATGACGATTCAGAGATGAGGCAAAGCGACTAACTCAGCACACAGAAATGTAAGATAGCAAATAGAGCAGATCTGTAAGTTACGCTGCTGTATTCTTGAACTACTCAGGCATCTTACTCCATAGCTAATGACATCTAGTTTTTTTAAAGCTGATGCTTTGCTCTGATTGATCATGTTACCCCACAAATATTAGATGTCTGCCACCAGAGTTCAATGTTCTGTGCCCATTTCCTATTCTGTAGTCTTGGAGGGTACTTTTCAGTCACTGTGGGGTGTTTTAGTCACTACTCAATCCCTAATTTGTGAACGTACGTTTTCATTCTTCACCGTAATACAAGAGTTGAAAATGTGTGATTAACCAAGAGCAACAAGTGCGAGGACTCCTGTATTAAGAAAGCCCCTCATTCAAACTACCCACTGAACTGTGATCATAAGTATCAGCCCTGGCGGAAGGAGACCTAATGACATCTTTGTTGGTTAAAGAAGCATTCAAGTCCTGATCTGCACAATCACCATCAACAACAGGAACAATAGAAGGCCTGTCCTGGCCAGAACTGAAGTCTTCACCCACTGTAGAAGTGGACAACGCCATCGGATTGAATTTTCCTGATGGTACAGACCATCCCCAACCAGAGCTGTCAGCATCAGAAGAGTCTGTACAGGCAGCCTTTCTACCCCAGACCTGGCCGTTGCCCTCCTTTTCAGTGGACACGTAAGAAGACTTTCCCAAACCCCAACTGGAGTCTTTATCAATAGTACCACCAGACAAATCAATTGAATTGCTCCCTGCCGTAGGTACACTTTGTTCACAACCAGAGCTGCCAACTTCACTACAATTGCTGATGGAAACAGCAATTGACGAATCTTTGTTAGCATTCTTTCTGCCCCAAACCGTTTCATCATCCTTCACTGCGGTGGGTGCAACAGAAGATGTGTCACCACCTGAACCAGAGTCTATACCCACAGCAGAAGTAAATGACTCATTTGCATCATCTCCTCCTGCAGATAAAGACTGTTCACAACCAGCACTGTCACCTTCTTTGCAGTTGTTGACTGAAACCACACCAGAAGAATCCATGACAGGAATCTTTTCACCCCCTCCCAGGCTATCATCCTTCTTAGGAGTAGACACCTCAGGAGATCTACCCATGTCCTGAACAGAGTCTTTACCTACAATAGACGTTAGCAAGTCATTTGAATTGCTTGCTGCTGTAGGTGGAGCATCCCTTTGAATGATGACAGACATGACAGCAGATGAGGGGTTGTTCATGAAATTTCTACCCTGAATTTGACCATCATCTTTGTTAGTAACAAGTATGTCAGATGACCTGTCCCAGCCCAAACCAGTGTCGCTACCTACAGTAGATGATGACAAGTCATCTAAATTGCTTTCTGCACCAGAGCTGTTAGCTGCACTGCGCTTCTTGGGTAACATCTCACTAGAAGAATCTTTGTTCTGAATGTTCCTCCCCCAACCCAGGCCATCATCCTTCATCATAGATGACACATTAGAATTCTTGCCCCAATCTGAACCACATTCTGTACCCGGAGTAGAACAAGGTACCATGTTTGATTGGCCTGTTGCTGCAGGCTTAGAACGCCCCCAACCAGAGCTGTCAGATTCATTTCTGTTCAGTAAAACTTTGGCAGAAGAATCCTTGATAGAAGTCTTTCTACCCCAAACATGGCCATCGCCCTCCATTGTAATGGGCACCTCAGAAGACTTATCCCAACCGCGGTCACAGTCTTTAGCGATAGGAGAAGTAGACAACTCGATTGAATTAGTTGCTGGTATAGGTACATTCTGTTCACAGCCCAAGCTGTCATCATCATTGCAGACGCTCATGGAAACCGCAGTGGACGAATCTTTACAAGTGGATTTTTTGCCCGTAAGGTCATCATTCTTCATTGTAGTGGATATATCGGACCTGCCCCAACCGGAACCTAAGCCTCTACCCGCAGGAGAAGCAGACAACTCATTTGAATTGCTTCCTGCTGATGGTACAGTCTGTCTCACATTAGAGTCATAGGCTTGGACATGATTGCTGAAGGAAACTGCAGTAGAAGAATCTTTGCCAGTTGTCTTTCTGCCCCATCCCTGACCATCATCCTTTTTAGTAGTGAGAGCAGACAAAGACATGTTCCAGCCTGGACAGGAATCATCATTTCCCATCAACTTTCCTTCCTGATGGTTATTGATTGCAGAATGCATCCGTGTCCACCCTGAATCATCTGCCATATAACCCATACTTATGTGCTTATTTTCATCGGTATTTGGGTGCTCGTAACCATGTTCGCTTGATAATGAAGGACCCACATATCCATAAATGGGTTCAAGAAGCAATAGAAATTTGCAGTTCTTTCCTTGTTTGCCAACAAGTTGTTGATAATACATTAAAGGAAGTGTTACACGACCACCGTGTTTCTTTAATTCATTTGCATCTTTGTACGCACGCCCCCAAATGAGGGAATCAGCACTATTTGCTCCAAATTCACTGCATGCCTTCTTCCACAATTGAAATGTTCTAGATATGAGGAGTCCAACCTCATATTCTCTTTGCAAAATTAGACACTCTTGAATCTCTTGCAACCACAAACTATAAGCTTGCTGCCATCCATCCTGGTTCTCTAAACTATTTTCTTTGACATACTTTCCTACCAGCAACTTACTATCAATCAAATGATCATTTAGTGACTCCCACGATTTATCATTGTCATCATACTCACATCTTACTTCGATGTCTTTCCCCACATCGCGGTGACCAATGATTTTGACCAGGATAGCTTGACCCAAATGGGCTTCAAACCACTTACAATCTCTCATGTTCTTTGCAAGCTTGTTTTTCCGCACATACTCCAATAGAACCTCAGGAGGAGTTGAATATTCTCTCTTCAGATCTGTACTCAAATGCTTTTCTCTACTTTTGTCTTCCCACTCTATGTGGAATTCTGTCTTTCCTTTTTTCAGACTATGCCCAATCACTCTGCTCATATACCCCCTACCTGACATGATTTCTATCCTTGATAGGAAAATTGTGGTTTGGGTGGGAGATTGTACATCAACAAGGTACCTCTCACCATATCTTTCTTTTCCAATGATTATTGCATCATAACCGTTATGACGAAAAGTAGTCCCAACAAAATCATCATAATGGATGTCAAAATCATCAGCCAAACCCTTATCATCATTGTGTCCGGCTTCATCAACAATGGCTTCATCCCAAAGGGCAAAAAATTTATCCCCATCAAGGTCACTTGAGTTGATTGTAGATGGCAGAGAGGGATTGCCCAAGGGGAAGATTACAGTTCCAAATGGGAGGTTTGACAAAAAATCATAGTCGTTTGATAGAAAATCACCCTTGCCGCACACATTAACAACGATTCCGTCTGAGGCCTCAGTACAAGGGCTTCTAGTGAGGAAAACTCTTGCGGGTGGATTGCTCATACCTGTTAGAAATACACAACCGAGTGGTATAGAGTCTGTTGGGTCTGCAACCCCAACCAAGGAGGCATGCTTTGTTCCATTAGTCTTATCATCATTAAAGTTAGAAATGTCTGTGATCAAACAAAATGATAGAGTCAGTTTCATTAATATAGAAAACAGAAAGGGAGGATACCATAATAAAACCTGAACTTACACCCATCCAACAATTCTCTTGTCACCTCTTTTGCCAACATGACATTCTGAAACATCTCACTGGGTGGCTCAAGATCTTTTAACTGACTTGCTGTTGGCTTATCATCAGGATCAATAATTTTTCCAATAACATTGGCTGGGACTGATGGATAGATACCTGAGACAATTAACACAACATCATCATGAAGGGGGTCTTTGGCTGTGCTCTTCTTCACCTTGACCATAGAAGTTGGAATCTCTATACGGTCAATGTCATCTTTGACCATGAGCATTCCTTTGCCAATTCCAAACCCAGTTGGTGAAAAAACTCGAACTTGAATCGCAGTAGATGATTTTGCACGCTTCGAATCACCCAGAAGTGCTGTTAAACTACAAAATATGTGAATGAGGAAGAAATAACAATCAGGTTGCAAAAAGAAAACCAGAGAATTAACAATCACTGAAATTGTACATTGTAGTACAACTGCATCACTCACAGAGGTTTTGGAATGAATCCACAGCCTTCATGCCCATTGTCTTCAATGACTTTGAACATATTATTCGTCAACCGATGAACAAGGGGAACACGTCTGCTATCAGGTGATTTGCACGCTGGGCTGACAAGAAGTGATAAGCGTGCGATAACTTTTTCTGGCCCTTCATCGTAAGCAAGACTTTCAAAGTCTAAAAAATGGTAAAATGAGAAGAAACTATATTAGCAAGGCATCAATTTCGCTGAGCACACATAAATCTGAGTGATGGGACAAAACTCACCTGCAATTCTCAACAGCTGTTCAGCAAGATTTAGTGTAGCACCATTCCCATCAGAGACTCCAATGTAGAACGATTTGTAATACTTTTGGCTCACTCCAGATTTGAAACAAATACATCAGACAGATCGTTAGTGCTATGGTCGTTTTCACCAAGTCAAGAGAGTATACTTTCCACTTACTGCTGTCTTCAAAATTATACGACTTTCCTTTTCTTGTAACAAACTTGCTGAAAAACAACTCATACTTCATACCATTCACAATGGTTTCTCTGTCTACTGGACTTTTCTCTTGTTTTGGAGAGTACTGCTTCTTATCTACGAGCATTTTATCCCCAAAGAATATCATTGCATAATAGACATCCTTCAACTCTTCTCTTACAATTGGAAAGTTGAGCTGCTGATGAACAGATAATATTTGTAAGTCATGACTGGTCTTTGCCTTTGTCTTTTT
This sequence comes from Cyclotella cf. meneghiniana, assembly GCA_036940065.1. Taxonomy (NCBI): domain Eukaryota; phylum Bacillariophyta; class Thalassiosirophyceae; order Thalassiosirales; family Thalassiosiraceae; genus Cyclotella; species Cyclotella cf. meneghiniana. Next base: position 10,502 of record JALLPD010000240.1, read on the forward strand.
CCCTTTTGCAGGGGGCGTCTTCTGCGTTAGAGTTGATTCTCTCCTGTTGCATCGTTTGGGTCTACTGTTTTTCTCTTTTCCTCGAGTCGTCTTGTTTGTGGACCGCCTTTTCTTATTCTTGAGGGTTTGTTGTGCAGGTTGTTCTGTTGAGACTGGGCTTTCCTCTTCCTCATCCGGATAATTAGCCGAGAAGCGAGACGTGACTGAGCATGAATCAGATGTGGACGACTGTGAATGTGATTCTGCTCTTCTTTGTACTGCAGCAACAGAGGACATGGTATGAGCCTTTTCTGCCAGACAGAATTCCTCATCGTGGGCATTGGAAGATTTGGCCTTCCTCTTCTTCAGTCGATTAAAGTTGGACCGGAGTTTGCAAGTGTAATGACCAATGTTTTCTTCGGTCTCATCGTCTGTATCTTCTAATGTCAAATCAACTGCTTCGTTTGTAGCACGAAGATTGAGCACAGGACTCTCATCACCATCATCAGAATCATCATCCAATGTCAAGTCGATTGTCTCCTGTGTGCCATCAAGATTGGTGCGAGAACTGCCGTCCCTGTCAACGGAAGCATCATCAATCTCAGCATTATCTCCTTCAATGGCATTAACCAAAACATAATCCCTTCCGAGCACTTCATCAATACTTTCCTGTTTCATTCTGCTCAAGGTTGTGATGAAAAGGAATGTTGAGCTCGTTGAATGTGATTAACAATGTTGAGCGAGGGGTTTTGCTGTGACTGCGACGAACGAGGCGTTATAAGAACAGTATGATAGGGGGCGACAAAAGAACTGGTGTCACGGGCTACGATGTGGTGTGGTACAATACCATATCTTACAATACACATCTGATCTACATGTGATCTAAAAATCGCACGGTGATGGGAAAGATTCTCTTCATCGACCTTTATAGAAGATTCTTTATGGGTCTTGTCAAGTACGTGTATGCAACGGGAGGGATGCAGTGAACACAAGGTAAAATAATAGTTTGTTGGATGAAAGTTTTTCGTGTGAAGTATGGTAGTCTGTGGCAGTGTCATTACCATACTTCTATGACGCTGCAAGCTCTCCAAGTTACCATGATTTCAACACAAAGGTATAATAATTAAGCTCAATTTCAATTACACTCACACCAGGAATGTTTGGTTATCTTAAAATCAGATTGCCCTATTCTTCGAACTATGCAAATCATTCCCTGTCCAGGTTGACCACTTTCTCTCGTTAGGCATTCCAAGGCCAAGGATACAAAGTCCCCGGCTTCATCACCATCATCGAATACAACAACAACACAAAGAAACAGGAAACCACATTGCTAAAATGCCTATCCATCACAATCTTGGGCGTAACAAACTCGTCAGTCAATCCGGCCTCGAATTCCTCTCTCGCCCTCTCGGCACTCTTCAAGGCTGCACCCTGCGTCGTCAAATCGGTGGTTGCCCACCAAGCCAGGAAGGCAATCAAAGTCCAGAAAATGGCATCGACGTGGGGAGGAGCAATATTCAACCCCCCATAACGTACTATACTGAGCCCCGTTCCGCTGATCATGGAGACAGTCAATGCGGGTACAACAATGAGCCCATCCAATGCGGGCACTTTGTCAAACCAAAACTTTAAGACCTGCGGATCGTTGCTCTTGGCCACCTCCCGCTCAATGCATGTGGTGAGGATGATGCCTCCGGCGAATAACATGCCGCCGTACATGTGAAAGAGGAAGAAGACACGCTCGGGCACCTGCTTCATGAATAGGGGCCAGGGCCCGATGGAGTTATTGATTAAGATGAAGGCAGAGAGGGAGACGCCCCATACGGCGAGCAGAACTAGCTCGAGTTTCTTTTCGTCGGACAAAGCAAAGTCTTGCGCGGAGTATTCGCCCAAGTTTGTATTGGTGGCGGCTGTTGGTTCTAGGGCGGTCTTTTCTTCCTTTTTGAAGAATTGGAGATTGAGTTGGGTCGACGACGAATGCTTGATGAATGATTCGCCCGATCTGTTGTTAATATGGGCGATTTTGTGGTTGGTGGCGATTTTAGGAGCAAAGGAATCGACGCCGTTGAGTCCGGCGACGATGGCCAAAGCCGATATGCCAATTGCTTTGAACATGACGAATCTAATCTGTAAGTGTCGGTCAATCAATCTGTACACGCAAAAAAAAGATGGAACGTTCGCCGCAGTGCAGAGTGTCGCCGGCAAGATGCACTACACGTTTCAGTGGTGGTCAAGCTCGCGTCTGTAGCGGCCGACACTAAGAGATGGTAAGGATAATTAGGATGTGAGCGACTGATGACGATGTTCCACTACCTAGGTAGAATGGCAAATAGACGACGACACGGTGTAACGCATCTCCAAGGTTTCTGTGTTCTTGTAGAGTGTTCCTCTTGAAACATCACAGCCCATCCTATGTGAGTCAGAATTACCTTTAATTGTCATTACATAGACATTATACGATCGACATATTGCGGTATCTTCAAAAAGCTTACAAAAGGTGAATAGAAAAGCGTCGGAAACCTCCGCACTCAAAAGCGGGCTTGAGGGCGATGCCGCTAACTCTCTTAATGGTTTCCATGTCAAAATTTCTATTGTGAACCCAATTAAGTCGTCATTGACACATCAAAACTCCCCCACCAACTGAATACGTCACTGCCGCATCGTCACACCGATACGAACCGTCACAAAAAATCATCATCTTCTGTTGTGACCTTTTTGCCAACTTTGTCGCACCTTGGAAAAGCACTACGCGAGGTGACACTGCAAGCACCTCACTCACCGATTGAACCAAAGGAAACTGAAGAACCGAAGGAAACCGAAGAGCAATCCAATGGACTTGACCATGAATCGTGTGCCGAAACTATTTGTGTTATCTCTGCTGGCGAAATTGCCAATGTGTCATTCGTTCGCTCCACCAGCAGCGACCATCAAAGTCGGTATCGCCACTCGTGGACTTGTGCTTCGGGCAACCGCCGGAGAAAACAATGAAATCACAAATCCTCTCCTAAAACACGTCGGGAAAGCGGCAGGATCGGCGCTGCTCGCCGCAGCACTCACTTTTGGCCCAAACGCGAATGCCGCCGTCGATACTGCCTATAACTACAACTACAGCCCTCTCGCCTCTACCACAACACTCGCATCCCTCGACGATGCCGCGGACCAATCGACAATTCTGGCACTGGAAGCCGAAACCAAAGCCCTCGAAAAGGAAGCACAGAAACTCAAGAAAAAAGCACGCGTCGAAAGAGGAATAGATGCATACTTTGACTACGAAGCCAAACAAGCCGCCGAAGCCGAGGCGAGAATCGAAGCTGCCGAGCGCAAAGCCGCCCTAGAATACGAAAACGACAAGGAAGAAGTGGAGGCGCTGGCTATTTTAGAATTGAAGAAAGAAAGAGAGGCAAGGCTGGCCGCCACTCCGCAAGAGAAACGGGAACTTGAGAGGGAGGCGCGGGCTCTTATTCGAAAAGAAAAAGAAATTGCACGTAAAGAAAAACAAGCTCAACGCGCCGAAAGGTTATATCTGGCCGAGGAGGCGCAAGAGAAGGAAATTTTGAGGCAAAAATTGGAGGCGGCCAAGAGGGAAGATGCTAAATTTCAGGAGATCGAGAAGGAGTATGAAGCAGATGCTGAGTTGGCGAAAGAGGAAGAGGAGGAGTTGAGTTTGCTGAAGGAGTTGACGAAGAAGAAGAAGTGATTCAGATGGAATTTGAATTGTCGTGAGGTTTGCATATGAATGATTCTGCGGGAATGTTGATAAGAGTGCATTGGTCTGGGCCACTACAAGTATGTCGTGGCATCATCAAACTCTCTTCTGGATTTATAATTCAACCTGAATATACATCAGAAATACATCGGAATTATGTCATGTTGCGAGACCAATCAGATAATTTTGAACAGGGTCCTTGATTCAGTAAGGTTCGAGGTGGCCGAGAATTAGAGCATCATAGGCACTAACCTACGACTAGAGACTACCAGGTCATACTCGAGATTACAACTAATCATATTCTGTGATGTACGAGTTTATTGTCTCACCATACAAGGGCCCATTCTCATACAATCCATGATGAGAACAACCTTCCAAAGTCTTGAACCTTAAAAACTTATGGTTGAATGCCCTCTTCCATCCGAGGACAGAGTCTTCACTCACGAAATCAAACTCACCCCTCGTGATCAAAGCCGATGGCATACGTGCTGCACCCTCTGGCGGTGGCTCCGCGACATAGTCAGCGATCGCCTTTGTTCCACTCCATACCGTACCGGCATTAGCGTAGGCATAAGCTAGTTCCTCAGGCATCGAATCCAACCGGCATTGGTGGTTGATTCGAAATAATTCGGTCAATTCGTCGCCACTTAGAGCACCAACTGCTGGTATCAGCTTGTCTGTCAAACGAACGAATTCCTTTTCCAGTTCCGGAATATCGGAAGGAGCCGAAGAAAGTATGGCCGACAAACATTCTACACCGTTCTTCTCGTTCTCTCTTGCCACATTCTTCATGTATTCAAATGCTAGTATCCCACCGTACGAGTGACCATACAAATGAAATCTCCGTATCCCCAAGTGCTGTATCAATTGCTTCAAATCATTCACTGAATCGTCGATGGAATAGAGGGATACATCATTCGGCTCATCTGATTTCCCACATCCAAGTTGATCATAGAACACGATTGATCGATAGGGCACGACTTTTTCGAGTGGATAGAGATAACTGGATGGAAGGGAGGGTCCTCCGTGTAATGTGATGATGGGAGCCGCCTGTCTCGAGGAGACGGCCATGGGGCGAGCGATGCGATAGGATAGTTGATGGCGTGAGGTGTTGGATCGTTTTATTGTGATGAATCCTTCGTTTGTGTTTGTGGCGCGAAGAGAGGTCAATGGTGCTCTTTTAGACGCGTGGTAGTCTAGAGGAGTACAGAGGGAGAAACAATGGCGGCCTCGGAAAAGTATTATCGCAGCGAGGTAAAATCTGCGAAAGTTCATGATGCCAGTGTCGATCGACGAACTTTGTTTTAAATAGAGGGCGTTTTGCGAAAGGCTCGACTGCGTTACAAGTAGGTTACAAGTGTTCCTGCTTTGACGTTGACAAGGCAACACTCGTGATGTGCTGTGTTATGAGTGTGCGCTATGGCTGTGTAGCAGCGTTATGCAGCCGTTTACCATAGCAGCAGTGTATTGTAATCAGAGTTGTGGTATCGTTTTGTACAGTATTCGGCTTACACAGACATCATAAAATCCAAAACATATATGCCGTCGGCTTTACGGCTTAAAGATCGAACATACTTGCTCTCAAAAAATCCTAAAAAAGCGCTGTGTCATAGAAAAATAATAATCTGGGTATGTCGCATAGAAGATGTCGCATACATCATCCATGCTGTATGTCTTGAAGATTGGATATTTGTGACGTCAGCGTTTTCATGTTTCCTCCCTTAATGACGGTGTTCAAAATTGTAGACATGCAATACTGATGGTGCGTAGGTTCAGGTAGGTTCAAACATCATGTTCAAACTCTAGAGAGGGGAAGGACTCGGTATTGTACAACTACCTAGGGTACAATACAACAAGTTTGCAAGGAACAACATCCTGTTGACCTTGATGGTGGAAGCAACATAAGAAAGGGATCAAGGTGTAACATAAGGAATCGTCGCAAGTCTAAGCGGAATCTGCCTTATAGAAAGAATAGCATGATTGTCAAGACATCAGTTCTTCCATTGCTTGTTGCGGCCTCAATATCGCCGCTGGGCACGTCGTTTGTGCCATCTCATCCGTCTCCATCGGTGCTGCCTTCTCATCCTCATCGTGCAAAGTCGACTCGCGGCCAGAATCTTGCTCAATTGAATGCCGTTCACAACGACAACGGCAGCGGCAATTTCATGGATCAGGCAGGCAAAGCCACCACAGCAGCCCTCCTCGCCCTCTCCCTTTCCTTCTCGTCGTTGCCTCTTGCTTCCCTACAAACAGTATCCCCCGCCAACGCCGCAGATGGCGCCAAAATCGGCCTCTGCCTCCTCAAGAAGTGCTCCGTTCCACTCGCCAAATGCATCCTCAACCCCAACTGTCTCGCCAACGTCATCTGCATCAACTCATGCAACGGCAAGGAAGATGAGACGGGATGCCAAATCGAATGCGGCAACGTATTCGAGAACGAAGCCGTCGGAGAGTTCAACAAGTGTGCCGTAAGTGATATGACTTGCGTGCCCCAAAAGCCGGATGATGGGAGCTATCCCGTACCGCCGAAAGAGGTGCTGGTGCAGAGTTTCGATACAAAGTTGTGGAACGGACGATGGTACATTACCGCCGGGCAGAACAAGTTGTTTGACACTTTTCCCTGTCAGGTACATTTCTTTACAGAGACGGCGCCAGGAAAATTCTTTGGAAAGTTGAACTGGCGCATCGAAGAGCCAGATGGAGAGTTCTTCACCAGGGATGCCTTGCAGAGGTTTGTCCAGGATCCCGACAACCCCGCGCACATGATCAATCATGATAACGAATATCTGCATTACAAGGATGATTGGTACATTGTTGATTACGCCGCGGATGATAACAAAGAAGGCGTACCTCCCTTCGCCTTCGTCTACTATCGTGGAGAGAATGATGCCTGGGTGGGATACGGAGGAGCTGTCATCTACACACGTGATTCCAAGCTGCCCGAATCCATCCTCCCGCGTCTTCGCGAGGCGGCCAAAAAAGTCAATTTTGACTTTGATAAAGACTTTACTGTTACGGACAATACCTGCAAGGCGCTCGAAAAGGGAGAAGAAGTTATTCTTCGGCAGAAATTTGCAGGAAAAATGGCAATTCAGACAGAGAAACAAATTCAGCAACAAGCTGTGCTTGCAAGAACTGCGGCGACCAATTCAATACAGGCAGAAGAGAAGGCCGTGGAGAATGCATTTAAGAAGATCGAGGAGAAGGCCGTACAGTTTGAGAAGGAGTTGGTGAAGGAGGCTTTGAGTGTAGAGCAGGAGATTGTCAAGGACGTTCAAAAAGTTGAGAAGGAGATCGTGAAGGACGTTGTCAATTTAGAAAAAGAGATTGTGAAGGATGTAGAAAAGTTCGAAGCTGAGATTGTCAACGAAGAAAAGAAGATATTCGGAAGATAATTGAAATATTGGAGGAGCGCAAGGCTGTGTGCATTTTTGAAGAGTAATGTATACTCTTCTTAATTCTAACAATGTCAAGTTAAAGCATACATCGTGATAAAACTGATCCTTCTTCTCAATTGAACGTGTTGGCGAATGATTTTTTTTGTATGGTGACAATTTTTTGATCTGTTCAAAAAATGCTTTGTTAACACTAAGACATCCAAAGCAAAGATATTTTCTAGCGTCATTGCTAACACCGTAATATATGGTACGTAGGCCACACACCAGAGAAGGCCACACTTGACAAAATTTCACCAATTTTACGAACATTTTTCTTTTTGGGCCCTTAAACCTTCTTGTTCCACCTAAATGCAATTGGAATACATTCTCCATTGCATGACCAATCTGCCCAAATGCTGGGCTCTCCGTAATTCCTACTGGTTCCAAAGTTATGGCTGATTATCGCTTTGCTCACCGCACATCACCTAGTTTTTTTAATGAGCTTACATATTTACATAGTATTTTTTTGTGTACTGTTGGGATTGTGCGATCAAACAAGGCTGTTTGATCGCTCGAGATTGTGCAATTATGGTGATCGTGATCGTGCAATCTCGGTGATCGTGATCATGTGATCCTGGTAATCGTGATCGTGCCACCTGCACGTGACGTGTTGATTGTCTTGTTCTCCTTTTGTTTTCTGGTACAGCCAGCCGTGTTTATGACTAGCTAGTATTATTTGTGTTCATGGGACAAACACAGGGACGTATTTGGGGTCGTGTCCAGATATCTCCGAAATATTCTGACACGACTATTTTATGATATTTTTTGTCTATCTAGTCCGACTGCATGCTCTTTCAGGAAGAGAGCATCACTTAGAGATAGAACTTTTAA
>JALLPD010000241.1:0-18406 GCA_036940065.1 Cyclotella cf. meneghiniana
CCTTACAAAGTCCCAGCCTTAGGCTGGCAAAGGTCACCCATTGAATTCAATGGAATCCATTGAATTCAATGGGTGGCGAAGACGGACCGATTTAATTTCCTTGGAATCGAAGGAAAAAATTCCGAGAAAGCGTGCATTTATTATATACAGACTGAGAATTGTGAAATGTATAACAATTCCCAGGGATTTCTTATTCCCGAACTCTCAGCCTAACACAAACTCAAATGCATGACATTGGTGATCACCAAGTCTTGTCAACGTCTAACAATGGAAATCGACACCCCAACAACGTCTTCCTCCCCGCCTGCCTCCCCCCTGGAAAAGCAGATCAAAATTCACCCCCTTGCCATAATCACCATCTCCGACCATCACACGCGCATCATCTCTGGCGGCTCAGCGTTGCCCCCGTCCTCCCCCGTGATTGGCCTCTTATTTGGCCATCGACATGACAATGTGATTTCCGTCGTTGACGCAGAAGAAATAGATCCCACCGCCACCTCTGCCAACGACGATCCAAGCTGCGCGGGGGGAGGTAGCGAATCGATACGGAAAAAGATCGAACTGCACCGCAAAGTGTTTTCCCGCCATGACGCCGTGGGCTGGTATCGCGTGAACAAGGAGGGATCGCCGGAACCGACGCAAGACGACTTACAAAGGAATCAGTTGGAGATATCGCAGTATTGTGTGGATCCGCTGTTCGTCGTGCTGAATGCGGCTAGTTCGGAGTATACGGGGGAGAAAAAGCCGGCGGCCGATGATCAAGTGTTTGATGATGATCAGCTTCCTTTGATGGTCTACGAGACTCTTGCCGTAGATTCTCAAGACAGGGGAGCGAGTAGCAATGCGGTATTTGTCAATGTAGATTTCGAATTGGAAACCTACGAACCAGAGCGAATTGCCGTTGAAAAGGTGTTCAAAACTGCTCCTTCCAAATCTGCATCGGTCTCGTCAAACGTCGAGAGCACTGCCAACAGTTCGAAGACGGAGGAGACACGGAAAGTTAAAAAGAGTAAAAAGGAGGAAAACGCTCTCAAGGTGCCGGAACAGATGCCTGCACGACCCTCCTCCGAATTGGATGCACAGCTTGATTCGCTCCAATCCAGTATCCGTGCCATGAACACCCGGATGAAAGTGTTGCTTGAATTTTTGCGTAAGGTGGAAAGAGGTGAATTGCCTCGAGACGACGCTTTGTTGAGAAGTGTGGATGGATTATTGCAGCAATTACCCTTGGTGTGCGCCGCTTTAGAGGAGGGTGTGATGGCATCACATTCTTCGATAGGGGATCATATCGGCGATTACAAAAGAAGACCGCTTCGGGAATTGGAAAATGATTATAATGATACGATTCTCTTGTCTTACCTTGCTGCAGTGGCTAAAACGGCCAAGACGGTACATGTTTACACTGAGAAGTATAGGGGTGCATTTGAAAGTAATTCTAGTTTGAGGGATATCAGTGGACGAAGGACAGGGTATTGAACTTGAAAGACATTAAGTTCCTTCACTGCCTACTGTTTAGTGCTGTATTCATAATACTTTTTCGCTCATCTGGTAATGGCAGAAACATTCTATTTCCGTACCCTTTTGTGATTCCTTTGTTGCAAGAAGCACATGAGCGATATACTTTTAAATCACTGCTGTCTCGCTGGAGTGCGAAATACCTGTTATTTCTCTCTATGCATAATGTATCGAAGGATTTGCAACTCTGAGTCATTGATTGCATCTCTATCTGAATCTGTAAGCAATGCGTCTTTATAATATCACTTCCAGCCGTCAATATAATGACAACCCGCAAGAATCTTGAAAAAGTACTCCACTTCTATGACTCCATCTTTTGGCAAATCTGTACAATGCACCGCATTACGAATACGGTCACGACCAAACAATGCTCGAATAGATTTGGAGCACAACTCCTTTGCCATGTTCACATCCCACGGACCGGCATGGCAGCGAAATGTCTCCACGACCTTTTCCCCGGAATCACATCCTTCAATTGGTTTCATTCGGATTTCCATCGCAACCACTGGTCCAGAACACATTTCATCCACCATATCCTTGTACTCCGGGACTACACCGTCATACACCTCGAGGAATTCGGCTGCTGCGGCCCTCTCCAGGCGGAACATCTGAATTGCGGACACGACAAATCCATGAGAAATGACGTTGTCGATTATTGAACCGACCAGTCTCTCTGTGATTGCATGCGGTTTGATCACACAGCATGTACATTCTTCAAGCGTGGCAGTTGACGGGCGCTGCTTAAGAAAGAAATTGGCGAAATTCGTTGCTTCCTCAACATTGCTGGGGCATGCAACACCGATCCCAGCAAAGGACGACGAGTTGATGATCTTGTGAGTAACAACGATTGAATTCGCTCCGCGAAAGGACATGGCAACCAATGGTTCCGGTCTAGCCAGGTCATTGAAATCTACATTTTGCATCAAAGCAGCGGCCGATTCGATATCTTCCATGTCGACAAGGCTCGTGGACTTCATGTCCACTAAAGTAAATCCCGCACTTTCTATCAGCTTTACAATAACTCCCATCGAATCATACAATGCTGGTGAAAGTACACACACAGTTCTTTCATCCGAATCCTCCAAGAACTTTCGAGTCATCGTATCAGCATAGTCTATCAGTTTCAAATCTCGCGACAAGAGCAAAATGTTTGCCCCGACGAAAAAATCGGTTGACTTGAGTGACGGTGGGATCTTTGTCTTTTTGAGGAATTTCCTGTTGGTTGACAGGTCTTTCATTTCTACCTCACACGTTTCGCAGTAGAATTTGAGAAGATACTTTTTGATGATTTGGGGATGAGGGTCGAACCATTCGGCGACAAACCCTAGAACTCGCTCGTCAACCTCCATTTTTCCGTCAATTCTGCAGAGTGACTGGAACACCGCGGACAGGACTTGATAAAATGTCGCAGGTTTTATATGTTTCGTTTAATCTCTAAATGTTTGCAACGTGTCAGAAAAGGGGCCACAAACGAAACAATCTGATGATATTTCGTAGTCACTTCTGAACCATGCCACGAATAGAGCTTAGAAGAGACCGTCTCGGAGCCAAGAGAGGTAAAACCATCAAGCAGCGAGCTGGCAGCATCTCGGAACGAATTAAGGAACATCTTAACCACAAGTACTATATCCCACCTTACCGCCCGACCAATCGCAACTGGGAAATCAAACTTGCATCACATCGCTAGAAACGCCGCGCCTCGTCTGCCAAATCAATGCATCTCTCGATGGAGCGATAAAGCAGGACGAATTTTTAGACTTCTTAAATCTTGACTGGACGTCGTGGACAGAATGACGCTTCTCATAGCTTCTCATATTATGATACTAGTGATGTAACTTTTTAGAGTGCACGGTCTCCGTTTGGAATGAGTGCACGCTCAAGATCGACACTCTCAGCAACTTTGCGTTTGACATGAATTATCAGGACTTGGACGGAGAGCTCACTATTCCCGAGATCGAAAAGATGGTAGAGAAGCTGTACTAAGGAACAGGTGGACGGAAATGCTTAAGTCAAGCGACGCAATATGCAGAGGAACGAGGTGGAGCTCTCGGCCTGAAAGCGGTCATAGCATTTAGTGCGACGCACCATTCATTGCTCTTCCCGATCTTCGCAATATAGAGAATACTCCAAAGGAAAATATTTGGTGTATTCGGTTACGGGAATCTGTTGAACACAGGTCGAAAGAGGGCAACGACAACGAACATCAAAACAATTTTTCCGGAGCTATCAACCTGATGGAGCCGCCGCGGTTCTGAGTCACACGGGAGAGATCCTAAGATGGGATTACGGACTGGTATGAAAACCAAAAGGAAATGGGCGAGAGACCATTCTACAGCGATGGCAGCCAATCATAGATAGTGTAAACAAAACAAACGCAAATGAGCAATGGATATGTGTGAGAATGAATGTTGTGGATGGGGAGTTGATGAAGCAACACACATTGCTAAGAATGAAAGACTGCAAACGGAGAAACCCTAAAAATTGCAAGCTTGTACTGGCCCACGTCGCTAGTGTTGAAGGTCATAACGATGCAATTGACAAGGACTTCATCAAGATGTTGTTGATGCTATGGAGAGCGCACAAGCGATGGATGCATCAATGGCGGCAAATGTCAATAAACCTTCTTGTGTGAGTGTCCCACCATCAAATATCATGGAAGAATTAAACTGCAGTGAAGAAGATCGAGCAGAGCACGCAAGCACTCCCGCAAATGACATCCGATCGTTTGAATCGACGGAATCGATAATATACCTATTTCTGCAAGTGGCCCACCTTTCGTAGATGTAGCTGAGGTATTGAAGAACATTCGACCGGCGAACGATCTCACATTTGAATATATGAAAAAAGACGACGACAGACCAGGCACCCAGATTTGTCGAATAAATGCATAGCATACGTGCAAAGCCCAAAGACTGATCGATGAACGACAGTAATAGTATGGATAAAAATCCGACGTCAAAGAGAAAACTACATACTAAAAGCGACGAGATTCCCAATAATGTGCGGCAGAGACAAGCAGGATCAATACTTGTCACAGCGGGACAATCAGCTGGATGGCTGACGTAAGATAGCTAAAAACCTGCCCCGATATCGACCGTTTCTGCTAAAGTTTCGATTTGATGCTTATTGAGAGAAAAATTACCATATATGCTGCATCTTGTTCGGTGGAACCGTAGAGCAATGAGGAGGATTAAAAAGGTGCCATTTTTGGTAGATCACAAAATTAGAGCTTGATCAAAAACCTGGGTAGAAAAGAATCTCATTGAGTCAGGCAGTATTTATAAAATATGGTCTATGTTTGCCTCCGAACGTTTTGTTGTGCACGGATACTGTTCATCAGATATTATCGAATTTGAGAAGAATTTAGACTGGTCTGCCACCAATGCAATCGATGTTCTTGAGGCTTTCTCTGACGTAGCAGCATCACCGGTGCTGCTAATCTTCTACAATGGAAAATTCGCAATGTATTGAGCACCGTGTCAGTGGTAAACCTTATTCAAGTTGCATTGGGACATGAGCTTGTATTGCTGTACTCCTTCGTCTGTGAATTCTCATTATTAAGCAACTTTATACTTGTTCAGGCACACTTTGATTTCTAACACAGCCTGAATATCATTCCTGACAAATTAGGTGCTCACAACATAATACTATTTCACTTATTTTTCACTATAGCACGCCTGAACTGCATAATAGTAATATGTCCGAATCTACTTGTGTTATGTTTCCATGCAAGTCAAGATGTCCCGAGAAGTGAAATCCTACTTATGATGCCTCCTCCTCTTGCTTCCAGTGAGACCCCCCTTCTTCCCAAACTTTCTCTTCTTGTTAGTTCGCTCTAGTGCACGCTTATCGTTTTTCTCACGTTTATCCACCAGTTTGATCCCTTTTCCTCCTTTTGACCCGCCTCCTTTCTTGCTAACAACATAAGTCTTTCCTGGTTTAGATGCCTCTTTTCCTCTCATTGCTTTGCTGATTGCTTTCAATTTCATCGCCTCACTCATATCTGAAGAGTTTGCCACTGCCTCGGCCTTTTTCTTGGCAGCTGCAAGTTTAGCGCGAGCCATCTTGTTCTTTCTTGCACGCGCCTCTGCAACCTTTGCAATTGGTTTTGTAGCGAGGTGCATGACTTTTTGCCGCATTTTCTCAAGCAACTCTGGAGGAATGGGAAGCTGGGGCCTGTAGTGTTTGTTCTCGTCATCAACAAACCAATCTGGAAGGCCTTGAGGGTCATTCCACGCGTACCGATTGTAGGATGCATCAACCATCGCTTTTTCTTTGCTCTTTCGTAGGATCATTGTTCCCAAAGCCAGTGTTTTGATGTAGTCATCACTATCGTAATCTTCGTTATCAGAGTCATATTTGCGAGTGTCGACAATAGGCAAAGGCTGTTCTTTGGAGGGGACTACTTCAAACCCAGACACGTCTTTCCCATTCATTTTGCCCATGCCTGCTTTGATAAGTGCTCTTGCATCCATCAGTTTCTTTTTTTCTATTTCGCTCATATTCTTGTCATCAACACTCATGTCGTCTTCATCTTTAGAGGCAGAGACAACTTTGAAATCACCATCCATACCTGCTTCACGTTCTCTTCTGGCATTCCTCCTTTCTAATCGCTCGATTGATTTAAGGCGTTTTTCGTGGCGCTTCTGTTTGTCGGTTTTGGGAATTGAGGCGATGATATCATCAACGTTAACTGGGTCATCTCCCTCTTTAAGTTTTGCTTCGGAGTCGGCACCTTTCTTACGTCTCTTCATTGGCTTTTCCTCCTCATCCGAGTCAAAGTCTTGTACAACATCTTCGTCTGCAGATCGATCAACGGCAAAAGAAGCAGATCTAGCAGTAGCTTGGATGCTTTCAAAAAGAGGGTTACTGAACCAACGGCTTGTTTTGACAGATGCTGGCTCTTCAGCAAGTTTGAAAATGAGAGGATTTGATGCCTCCTCTGTGTTTTGCTTTGGGTGTGGGTGAGACTTCTGTTGTTTAGATATTGCTGACTTTGCTTTCGGCAAATCAGCGGAAGATACCGAGCCATCATCAGTCTGTGAGTTTGATTTATCCTTCATTTTTCTGTCACTAAAGTCTCTGACTTCTCCATCGTCATCATCAGTATCATCATCGGATGAATCATCACTGTCTTTAGCTCCCTGAAGCATTTCTGCATACTTCATTGTATCTGAAGAAACTCCATCGGTACCTCCCAACACCATTTCTGCATCTTCCTGAGCCTCCTCCATTACCTTCTGCTTCTGCAACTTTTTGGTTCTCTTGGCCATCTTGGTTCCACTCTTTGCCATACCATCTTTCGTGTTGGTAAGGTAGCGGTTGTATGCAGCATCAAGTTCTGCTTCAAGAGCATAGTTGAATTCATCCTCGTCATCGCTAGACACATCACCTGCTTTCCTATCAGCCTTTTCAATAACGATCCCTTCATCATCTGAATCTGTGGTCGGAAAAAGCTGATCGTCGGTGACTTTCTCTAAGTCAATCTCACGAGCAGCCTCGAGATCTCCCGCGGTGGTAATCGACGCAAGAGAAAAGATTTTATCATTGTCTGGTACATCAATCGCATTGAGATCCATCCCAAATGCAGCCCTTCTACGCCGTTTGGCAGCAAGTTCACGTTCTTTCTTCTTTTTGCGCTTCTTCTCTCTTATTTTCTTTTTCCTCAGTTCCTCAATTTCGGATTGCACTTGCTCGTCTTCTGCGTCCGAGTCGAGTTCACCATCACCTCCATCGCGAGACTCTTCATCGGAGGATGCACCTGAGTCATCTGACTTTGCAGCTGCTTTGCGTTCTGCTCGCATCTTATCACGCCACATGAGCAATCCTTTCAATGCAAGTAATGCAGTGTCAAGGTGAGAACGGTTTGCAACAGAAGGAAAGTGAAAATGGTTCTTCTCAAAGATCAGAGTGCAACTGACCTTTGAAATCTGCCTTGTTAAGAACTTTCAGGTCTGAGAGACACGTCTTGATTTCAGCAGTTGTTAGGCGATGATTCAAATAAGCTTTGCAATGACAAGAAGGTTCCTCATTCTTCTTAGCACTTGCATCCCTACAAACGTGACAATAGAATGCCAGACCCGTACAGTCACTCAACATCTGAATAGGATCGTTGGTGCTACCTCCCTCCAAAAAGTTGGCCACACTCCCAATATGTCTCATTGCCGCATCCATATTGGTCATATCGTATCCGTTCCTGGAACGAACGCGCTTTCCAAACTCCTTGTGAAAAATGTTCATTTTCGCCGCCTTTTCCCCCGTCTGAACCTTGTCCCCACCTCCCGTCGCTTGTCCATCTACTTGTTCAAATACACACTTGGGATCAAACATCCTCGGATCAATCTTCTCCGGTGCCACGTATCCCTGACAAACCAAGAATATTTCCGCCGACTGACTTCGACTGGCGCTCGGTTTGACAGCTTGCACCGTATCAAAGAACTGCTTCGCCACCCAAAGATAGGCGCTGTAATCCGCCGATCGATACAACTTGGTAACGAAGGTTCCCCTCCTCCTCAAATGTTCGCAAGCGCACTTGAGTGCATGCAAGGCCAACTCATTCTGTTGATAGGCATCTCTGTCGTAACTCGCTCCGACGTTGGGAGCCCCGTCGCACAATACCACATCCGCTCCGGCGCCCTGCATTTCGCTCCGTATCGCCGCCTTGCACTTCTCGGTGGTGATATCCCCGATGAGCGTGATGACATTTTTGGAATGTAGCTTTCGAATGGGCAAAATGTCGACGGCGAGGATGGTGGTGGAGGAGTCGTTGGGGAGGGATCGGGCGCAGACTTGAGTCCATCCGCCGGGGGCGGCGCAGAGGTCGATGATGGTTTTGGCGTTTTGGAGGAGGTTGAATTTGCGGTTGATTTGGGTGAGTTTGAAGGCGGCACGGGAGCGGAAGCCTTGCTCTTTGGCCACTGAGGCGACCGGTTGGATGAAGGTGGAATGAATAAGAAGCAAGATGTGTTAGGAACGGTTGAGGAGAACAGATACCGTGGCGGAGGGTATTTCGAGATACGATGCATAAAAAAGTCACCAAAGAAACGCCAACAAAGAACCAGCAGAACCAAGTTAATCTACTGATAGACACAAAACTTACGTCGGTAATATTTGTCCTTATCATGGAACTTCTTTCTCTTCGCGTGTTCCACCATGTTAGGAGATAGTTTGGTGAATTACTCGAACCTAATTGATTTCTTGTTGGTGCCGCCTCTTATTGATTCGTCCCGAAAGCTCGGTACGTTACACTGCCGGTGCTCCGGCTGCCTTGTCAATGTTGTGGTTGTTGTGGTGGTGAGCTGCGAAGAGTTGCAATAGTGGGGCTACGATGGACGATGTTGCCTTTTCGTCCCGTGAGGAGATGATGATGATCATCTAGAGATAGTCAGGTTGTAAATTACCTATAATTTTTATACACTTTTCGCATACCTTACCAAACAATGGATACACATTCTGATTCTCGTCATTTTGAAACACAAGGTACATCAGCTCTGGAGAGGGTGATTGGCGCTCAAAGGGCACGAAGAGGAGACGGACAGAAGATTTTATCATGTCACCCATCATCATCATTTTTTATGCTTCATCTATGTCTCGACTTTTCGAAAATACCGCTACAACATACCATACACACCAAACGATACACATTGTACCATGGAGTCCGCTTCCAAGAAACCACACAAAAAGCGAAAGCATGCAACCTTCCAAGACGAAGATTCCTCACAAGGCACCACCCCCATTCGAGTACAAGTCGCCACAAGCAATCCAAGCAATGATCCCATAGTAGTCTCCTTTCCACGCGGTTTGCCCGCGGCACTCCTCGCAAGACACGACCAAAACCGCGGAAACGACGACAAGACACCTCCGCCGCGCTTCACTTGGTCGAGACCCAATCCGAAATCCGATCGAGGTCGCATCGTGACGGGTTCCGACGACACCTGCGTCTACTCCGCCACCGCCCCCGGCCGCGGATACGACGGACGACTTACCAAAGTCTACGTCGCTGTGCTCGACAAACGGGCCAAAACGCTCAAACTCGTACTCGCCGCCGAGAAGGGCACTATATTCGCCCTCGATCAGACAGTCAAAGCATACACACCCAATCTAATGGGAGAGGCCATGGCAATGGGAAGACTCAATGGCCAGAATCAGGCATCGGCATCGGATCGCGTACAAATGCTCGTCGAGTCGTTCGGCTCCAAGAAGAAGCAAAGAGTTATGGCGAGCAGGGCTGCGAATATAGTCAATATCAATAAGGTTGTCGGGGCGGGGGATGCAATGATGAATAGTGTCGTGGGGCAGGGTGGGATGATAAGTGCGGGGAATAGGGACATGTTGATGGATGGGACCAAGGTTGTGAGTAACTCAATTTTCGAAATTTATCATTAGAATTGTCTCATCGATTCCACCTGCAAATTTACAACTGCTTTGTCTATTTCATCAGGTCGATGCTGTTGAGGCAGCGTTGCATCAGGCGCGCAAGATTTTTCTGCCCCCCTTTGACGAAAAAGCCACCACGCCAGAGAAAGTTTACAACCCCCAAGAAATGGCTGGGGAAAACGCTTGGACCAAAGTCGCTCGAATTGTGGAAAAGATAATCAAGAAAGCGAAAGAAGAGGGCACGAAAGAATGGGTTGAACCTTTATTCGGTGGAGGGCGTCCAAATGCAATCATACCGGAGTCCATCAAGGAATTGCTCCAGAACCTGGATCCAATACACAAAACAGATCACATCTCTAGGGTCAAAACCATTTTCTTCCTCTTTTTGACCATGAGATTCCAGGCTAAAATTTCTCAAAAAAGGCGTATTCTTGGAGGTACAGAAGATGATTGCATCATTCAAACTCGTGCGCCGCTGCAAGTGGGGGCACGTTTCTTGGAACTCTTCATGTCTCCGATTGTAGTGAAACAAGAGCATGGATTTTCCATTTCGGATGCACAATTTGACAGATTACTGGCCTATATCTTCATACTTTATGTTATTGCGAGCGGAAAGGACATGAAGGTATCGAGTATAAATCAATTTTGTAAAGACATCAAGATAGATGATCATAAGGCCATTCAAATTTATCGCGGGGCTGGTTTCACTGTCAAGAATGGTGCAGACGGTATTGGAGTGCATTTGACTGTGCCGCTCACATTCCCCCCTCCAAAGAAAGGAGGAAAGCGGTAAAAAGTTGTGTTATTGCTTGCTTTGCGAGCTTGAATTCAAATAAGCAGGAATAATTCTAGATTCAGTCTTTTTGATGGAAGTTAAGATTTCTTTGATTTTAAGCACCCTACTTTGTCATATCATATTCACATCACAACACTTGCATGATTATTTTCATTCTTTTATGGATCGAATTCGGATGTGACAGAGTTCATTTCACTATCGTCATAATCCATAGCCTAAGTTGTGCGTCTGTTTTCAAGAAGTACCCAAAGAAAGCTTGGAACAAAAATGCCACGAAAGTGAGTGTTTTATCCTTCGATGCTTTCATCAATTTCGTTGAAATTTTTGAAGAAAGATTTGAAGAGATTAAGCCCGTTTGTAAGATCGGCGATTCCCATCACCTCACGACAGCTATGCATCGACAATTGTGGCATTCCTAAATCAACTGTCCGGATGCCCGTGTTGGATGAAATGATAGGTCCAATCGTAGTTCCACAAGGGCAGTCGGACCTAACAACGAATTCCTGCAACGGGATGTGACCATCTGCCTTTCTTGCCAATTCTCTAGCAATGAATCCCGTAACACCATTCGTAGCATCTTGTGTAGCATGAAATGACAGGGATCGACGCTGATGAGTAAGACTGAACAGTCAAAACCATAAAAAGGAATGAGGGTGCTTACAGCGCTGATTTTGATTCGTCTTTATCACAACTCCGCCATTCATCTTCGGTCCATGATTCTTTTCATGTTTGTTCGCATAATTGGGATGCACTGCATGTGCCATATCAACGCTTAAAACAAATGATTTTCGAACTGCTGATGCATGCAATTCGGTGTCGCGAGTGCTCGAATCATCACAAAAAGCAGTAGTGATTCTTCTCACGGCCTCTGCCATGATGGGTGACCCTGCACCATGTGTGCTCTCTGACAAAGCAATGGTCAAATTCGTATATTTGAGTGAGACAAAGAGATACTTCGAGATGTTAGAGTGATTTAACCGAACAGCGAATCGTGACTCACGGCTACCAATCTCCTCGTGGTCAAAAAGAGCTATCACTGAAACTTGATCATCTAATGAGACTCTGTCACTGTTGCTATAGTCAATGATGGACTCCAATGCGACTGAAATTAAATAAAGACAGACTATCGTTGAGACAAAAAATATTTGTTCATGATTACGCAGAGAGCAAAACAAACTTACCAAAGCAAGTACCTAAATTGTCAAGACGAGCAGCATACAAAAACTCGTCTTTGATCCCACCGAGGCTAGCAGGTTGACAGTCAAACAATCCCAGTTCAAAGTTGGCAATTTGCTTTGTTTGAATCCCAAGCTCTGATGCAACTAGCTTGAGAAGCTCTGGCTCCTGCCGATGCTTCCAGGGATCGTCGTCCTCTCCCATTCTGTTGAGCTGATTTTTCGCCTCGTTTTCAAGAACAGATTGTGTGCCAAGTATGGGACTGAGGTGCTCCTCTTTATTCACTTTGAACGAGCCACGTTCCTCGGCTGTTTGAAGATGAATACACAAGGTAGAGATTCTTGCAACAGGCTTCTGGATACGTAAAAGGCGTTGATCAATTTTCTCCTTTCCGGTGTCAGGACAGGTGTTGCGAACAAGGACTCGTCCGGAGATGCCCAAATCACTTGGTACGCACATGACATGTCAAAGTTAGTTGGAAGAAAAAAATGCAATCATCAGAGAAGACACCTTCACCAGGGAGTGAGGATTCAACTCACCGATCAAACCACGTGTGCCATAAGCCACCTCCATAACATTCCACTCCAATCTGAACACATCCCGATCCCGCGCGCTTACTTATGGGCTTGACCTTCAAATGAGGTGAGTCTGAAATGCAAATTATGTCCAGCGGTGAGTGACACGCGGATAAGAATTGTGCGAAACAGTTCTATACGGTACATACCTGTGTGACCACCTATTACTTTAAAACCATTGCCGGCTTTGAACTTCGCACCAACAACGAAAGCAACGAGAGTGGAATGATTGGATGTGTAGTAGTATTTTCCACCTTATCGCATAATGATTGAGGTTATACTGATCGTTAGAATCCAACAGTTTTCAATTTGGAATATTGCATTGATCATTTGCATTCTAGGCTTGAAGATCCCTTGCAAACACAATGTCACCACTTACCCCGAACAAGAGTTCCCCCGAATGGTTCTCGCTTACTCAACTTGACGAAACCCGCAGAATCCAATGCATCGGTGCAAGTTTTGACGGCAAGAAATGGATCGGTTGACTGGGTGAAAAAGTCACACGCTTTCTTTGCGAGAGGAATGTACTTTGAAAAGTCTTTCTCTACGGTCGTGCCACTAGTCATCGTATGTCTTGTTGAACAGAATAGAGTTTTAATGATCGATGCGAAAGAGTAGTTGGCCGAGATTTAACTCTGGATTTTTTGCTTTTTCTGCCAACAATGAACACTGACAGGGCGACGTCGGGCAAATGTTCGGTATCAGAAAAAATGATTTGTCAGCGATGTGAACCAAAAAAACGAAGGCACATTCTGCTTCTTTTCCTGTAATATGCCTCACTCTGACCGTGCACCTCAGACACAAGTCATGGCATTGCGGTCATGATCACGGTAGAAATGACATGCACGATGGCTGCTGCCACACAGCAGGATTGAGGCGACGGCGTGAAATGGCGGGCATTGTGAACTCACCTGAAATGACGGGGTAGCACCCTGGTAGCACCAATCTGGTATCTAGATAAAGACAGATTGAAACGAAAGTGCGTCTGGTGAGAGACGGGAAGGAAACGATGTCGGCGGAATTCCGGTCTCAGAAGCAAAGGTTGATCGGAGATGTCGAAAGAGATCGATGAGATGTGTGGGATGATAGCAAAAAATCTGGTGGTCTTGAGGCCATATTATTTATCCGGGACCTAGAGAATTATTTTTTGCCTATTAAACACGCACGCACCGCAAACAATCACTAACAGCTGTATAGTACGACCTAGAGAGAGAGGTAGAGTACAGTATTGTACAATTTCGTACCAGACTGGTAGAGTAGTACGTGGCCAATGCCACCCACCAACCGAACTTTTACAGCTGAAGCATAGCGACGCATGATGTGAAGCACGTCCAAGACTGGATTTCAACCACCCATCCCACGCCCAACACAGCCCAATCCCAAACCACCTCGCAGGCAGCCTACCAAGACACCATACCCATGAGCTATTCAGAAGCCCACACGCATCCCAATCACGACCATAACCATCGGGACTTCAATGTCGCCATCATTGGTGCAAGCTACGCCGGCCTGTCGTTAGCCAATGTCTTGCACCTCAATTCCATCTCGTATACAATCTTTGATCGATCTCTTCCGGTCACCTACATCATGGGTGGGAATGACTTTAACGTACCTTCATTCTCTTTAATTCTTGATAGGTTGGACCTCAAAAATTCCGTCAATGATGGTGCCATGCGGACACCAACAAGAAAGGGTGTGATTGATCTATTGCTGAACCGTGTGCGAAAGAATGTCATGCCGGAGAATTCTGTCATCAAAATAATTAAGGAAGGCTCGTGTGATTTTTACATTCTCACTGAAATTAAATCGCAGTATTCATCAAAACGAAGAAGGGAACAAAAATATGGACCATTTCAATGCGTCGTTGGGGCAGATGGAGTCCTGTCTCTCTGTAGAAGCACTGCATTAAGAAAAACATTTCTCGTTGGAGATGCAAGATGGGCTAGCGATCGGTGGTATGACTTGGGCCTTCGGCGAATCAACCAAGGAGCAGATATTGCGATGATGGACGGAGTTACTTTGGGTGAAGCATTATGCAACGCAGCAAAATTATTTTGGAATGCAGAGCACATAGTTAGTCGGGTTAACGATGAAACAAAAAGTACATTTTGCGCAAAAGAAATTTTTCGCAAGAAGATCATGCGCCAAATTACATTCTTCGCATTATTATTGACTATATTTAGTGTAACCTACAATAATTATACTAATCCTAGCACCAAATCGTAATAAATCGAAACATACAAATCAGTTCAGATTGATGTTTTATCCTCTGTCTTCCTTTTCGACAGAAGACCATGCTTCAGATAAAAGTTGTCAGAACCGGAAACCTCCAATCCCGAGGCGAGTAGAAAGAACCGAGACTTCGGTGCAAAATCAGCGGTGATGATGACAAGACAAGTGAGATTAGTTACACGCTCAAGGGTGAAATTATCCAAGTAACGACAAAGACACAAAGTTGACTTTGTTTGTCTGCGGCTAAATTCACTGGGCTGAAGTGAAATGAAACTCATAATGATACATGCTCTGTTTCTTTTTAGATTGCCTGCTGTACGACGTAAATCGTTAGCGTCTCCTGGATCAGTAGCTTGTTGAGCTAGAAGACGAAACAATGACAAAAGTGAATGACGGCGATCATCACAATAAGATGGACAGTAATTTGAGTGTAGAAAATTATGCACTCAAAGAATAGTGTATCTGCATTGGGCAATTTTTATCCGTTACTCTAGAAAAGAGATAGAATCTAATTTCACAATTCCAGTGTACGACAACTTAAGAAAACGATCGCCGCAACTTTCAATTTTCACTTGAATCTGTGACGGAAGATCCATTGCAGTACCCTGGTAAAAACAGTAGGTGTCTCTTCTTAACCCTCTCGAATACAAACTCGCCGCAAGAGCACCTGCAGCTATGCCTGTGGCTGGATCTTCTGAGTATCCAGATGCTCTCGGAAACTGCCTGCATTCGAAAGAAACACAGTTCTCGGTGTCTGCACTCGTTGTAGCCTTGGAATACAAATAAATGCCAGTTGAGTGGATGGCATCACACAAATCACGAAACCTAACCGGTTCTTTTGGAGCAGATGCAGCATGCAGTCGCTCTATCGACGTGATGTGAATTAGTGTCTTCGGTCGAGCAACAGATGAATTCACATAAGTAGGCCAGTGAAATGAATCGTCATAATCATCTGAATGCAGATCACTCATATCTAATCCTAACTCATTCAATATTTGGATTAATGGAGGTGCGTTCGGCAGTTGACAGCAATCATACTCTTCATGACATGTACGCATTATCAGCTCGACAGAATCGCCACAAACCTTGGAAACATACTTCGAATTGTCGCGGGTCATAAAGGATACCATCGAACTCGTCAAATCGACGTTCGTAGAAAGTGAATTGATTGAGTTCATCAATATGTCTTTTTGCGTGATGAAAGCAGCAGCTCCGATTGCAGCGTGTCCGCAGAAGCTGACTTCTTCCCCAGAAGGCATGAAAAAGCGAAATGTGTGTGATGCATCAGATTGATTGGGGTCTTCTATTATTATGCTTTCCCAAGAGCAAGATTTAGCCAGCGCCGAGCACTCTTTTGATGTCAAAGCCAAAGTCACTGACTTGCTACAATTATTGCCGTCGATGATTGGGTAAAATATGGTTACGGGGTTCCCTCCTCTTTTCACTTGTCCGTCCGCACTTCCATTCCACATTATACCACCATTATGATCAGCGCTGTTGACGAGACTTCCTTCGCGAGGATGTACAAATGCACGAGCTGATACACTCAGTATTCGTCGTCGTGCCATTTTTGTTGGTGTTCTTTTTTCTCGCTCGCGGCACTGGGGATGTGCCGGACGAGTCGTCGTGGCATGGTATAATACAGTATGGTGTTATTTTACATAACCCCTCCATATTATGGTATTGTAACCCTACACAGCATAAGACAGCCCCGTATGTCGCATACGGTCTGCATGCGAGGTCCCACAGAGGTCCCTGATGACTTCTCAATCATGTCACGTATGGTACCATAATATTGTACCATACACATCATTTAATACATCATATTTTTTATCTTTCTCGTGTTGAGCCAGTCCTTTATGGGTCCGCTCTGTTGCATTCCAAGTACAAGAGTTTACAAGATGCTTTCTTGCAAGATAGTGCAGACCCAAATTAGACCATATCTGTGTCAACCACGTCGACATCTTTTGTGATGGATTTGTGACATGTTGTTGATGCGACATTCCTTGGGGAAACAACTTGATTTACCTTTATGGGCGTAAAATTTTGTGGTACTCACTCTACCTTATTTACCACAGATACCAAAACGTATCGTATCATAAAACCTTTCATTGTGGAAAGGTTAACATGCTTGACATCATGCTTTCATCATTGGCATCTTGTGGGTCGGTTCAATCACTACCGTGTAACGAGAACGCCAAGCAAGGCCAGATTGAGAATACCCTGCAAAAGCTCGTGTGAGGTGACAAATTATCGTACTACCAATCGAGAGAGCAACAAACATTTATTAGTACACCACCCTACGATCTAGATTACAACTCAATTTCAACGATGTCCACCGAATTCGAATCGAAGAGGCTTGACGTGCTTAATAGCCGACAAGGCTGTAGCGGACACCATCATTGTGGCCTGTTTGGAAACCTTCAGCGTGGGCCGCTATTCAAGGAAGACTTCATAAAAGTTACACGAAGTTTGCACGGCGGCGCTTCCTTTCATTTGTACTGTCGCATATACAATCCATCTTATATTCACTCGTGTCAATCGCCACCGTTACTGGTATTGCATGGTGGTCCGTGAGTGAACGGAAATGCCTATCTTCTTTGACCCGCATTGTTCATCTCGGGTTTCCACAACTTCCACTGTTTGATTGTTAAGGTCTCTTCCATCTGACTATTTGTACCCACTGGCGCATCAAATGCCAACAACGAGATCAGTGATATTCTATGATCAACTTGGTTGTGGCAAGAGCAAAAGCTACCAGCCAGAAGACGAGCATCAATTGTGAGCAGCGGCAGTACTAATATTGCGTATCGAATAATTGCTAATGAGCTGCATTAATTACACAGGTACTCTATTGAAGATTCCGTCGAAGACCTTGGGAAGCTGATCGCATCCCTTGGACTAACAAAGTTTCACTTGCTGGGTCATTCCTGGGGTGGAATTTTGGCATACGAGTACATCAAGAGCACACTCGAGGAATCTCAATCATCACGATCCTCAAAACTGCCACAATGTTTATCTCTAATCCTTTCCAATGCTCCATGTAACATGAGAATAAGTTTAGAAGAGAGTGCCCGTCTTGAACAAGAAATTACTTCTGAATTGACTCGGGACATTCCAAGATCGGACAGCGATTTTATAGTCGCCGAGGATGCGAACTCTGCTGCATCTAGTCGTACCAAAGAACTCCTGCGCAAGAGACATGAGTGTAGAACACGAGTCATGCCCCAACCGTTAGCAAATGCAATTCTACATAGAGGCACAACGTCTTGGTCGGGTCCAGGAGCTGTGAGTTACTACGTGGCTTCTTCACCCAATGCGCCTTCGCCGTGTTCTAGCTTCGATCGATTGAGAAATAGCCTACCACCAGTGCTGCTGATTCGAGGAGAGTACGATTTCATTACAGAAAAGTGCATCGCTGGCTGGAGAAAGATCTTTTGTCCTGATCAACAATCAAGACGCCAGGCTTACCGCGAAGAAGTCATGAACAACTGCTCCCATTACTGTCACCTCGAAAGCGAGGAGGCATTTGCATCTCTTGTCAAAAGCCATTGCTTTATAAATGACTATTGATGGAGGGGGTCGGGCTATGACTATATACTATTGACTATTATGTTTAATCCTGTACAAACTAAACATAATACGGATTGTCACTGCTTACCAACTATTAACCCGAGGGCATATCGCAGGTATATATTTAGTTCCTCCTCATGTATTCTGGTCGCTCTTCATTACG
>JALLPD010000242.1:0-18422 GCA_036940065.1 Cyclotella cf. meneghiniana
ATTGCCAACGATTGGCTCTGTTGAGTGGAAGGTGTGGGTGTGAAGGTGAAAGATGGGTTGATGCAGCAAAATGAGCTGTAACTCAAAAACTTATATGCGGTCTACCTCGATTCTTTCCCCCCTGCAAGCTGATGTGAACACATAGAAGATGCTTTTATAATTGGTCCAAACGGGCAGATATCACCAATGTGCTGTTGAGCGCAAGGTATGGTTGTGAACATGAAAGATGAGTTGATGCAGCAAAGCGACTTGTAACTCAACAATTATTAGACCTTTTACCTCAATTCTTTTTCCTCTGCAAGCTGACATAAAGACAAATGGAATGCTGTTTTGATTGGACCAAACAGGCAGATATTGCCAAAGATGTGCTCTGTTGACTGAAAGGTGTGGGTGTGAAGGTGAAAGATGAGTTGATGCAGCAAAGCGAGCTGTAACTCAAAACCTATAAGGCTATTTAACTCAATTGATTTTTCCCCTGCAAGTTGATGTAAAGACAAAGAGAATGCTGTTATGATCAGTCCAAATGGGTGAATAATGCTGAAGATGTGCTCTGTTGAGTGGAAGGTGTGTGTGTGAAGGTGAAAGATTAGTTGATGCACCAAAGTGACTTGTAACTCAAAAACTATTGGGTCATTTATGTCAATTCTTTTTTTCCTGCAAGCTGACATAAAGACAAATGGAATGATGTCTTGATTGGTCTAAATGGGCAGATATTGCCATAGATGTGCTCTGTTGAGTGGAAGGTGTGGGTGTGGGTGTGAAGGTGAAAGATGAGTCGATGCATCAAAATGAGCTGTAACTCAAAATCGATTAGGTCATATACTTTGATTCATTTTCCCCTGAAAGCTGGCATAAAGAAAAATAAAATGCTGCTTTGATCAGTTCAAATGAGCAGACGCAGAAGATGTGCTCTGTTGAGTGGAAGGTGTTGGTGTGGAGGTGAATGATGAGTTGATGCAGCAAAATGTCCTATAACTCAAAATTTATTGGGCTGTTTACCACAATTCTTGTTCCCCTGCAATCTAACATGAAGCCAAAAGGAATCCTTTTTTGATTGGTCAAAACATGTGTATATTGCAGAAGATGTGCTCTGTTGAGTAGAAGGTGTGGGTGTGAAGGTGAAAAATGAGTTGATGCAGCAAAATGAGCTGTAACTCACAAATTATTGGGCCTTTACCTCAATTCTTTCCCCCTGTAAGCTGGTGTGAAGACAAAGAGAATACTGTTTTGATCGGTCTAAATGGGGGATATTAAATAAGATATGCTCTGTTGAGTGGAACAAGAGGGTGTGAAGGTGAAAGATGTGTTGATGCAGCATAAAGAGCTGTAACTCACAAACTATTGAGCTGTTTACCGCAATTCTTTTTACTCTGCAAGCTGATGTATAGACAAAAAGAAAATGCTGTTTTGATCAGTCTCTGTTGAGTGGAAGGTTTGGGTGTGAGGGTGAGAGATGAGTTGATGCAGCAAAATGACCTGTAACTCAAAACCTATTCAGCTCAATTCTTTTTCCCCTGCAAGCTGACATAAAGTCAAATGGAATGATGTTTTGATCAGTAAAAACTAACAGATATCACTGAAGACAGGCTCTGTTGAGTGGAGGTGTGGGTGTGGGTGTGAAGGTGAAAGATGAGTTGATGCAGAAAAATGACTTGTAACTCAATAAGCAAGTGGGTCATTTATCTCAATTCCATTCTTCATGCAAGCTGACATAACGGCAAATGGAAAGCTGTTTTGATCTGTTCAAACAGGCCAATATCACCAAATATGTGCTCTGTTGAGTGGAGGTATGGGTGTGAAGGTGAAAGAGGAGTTGATGCAGCAAAATGAGCTTTAACTCAAAAAGTATTAGGTTGTTTACCTTGATTATTTTTTCCCTGCAAGCTGACAAAAAGACAAAAAGATTGCAGTTTTGATCAGTCAAAATGGGGGGATATTGCAGAAGATGTGCTCTGTTGAATGGAAAGTGTGGGTGTGAAGGTGAAAGATGAGTTTATGCAGCAAGACAAGCTGCAACTCAAAAAACTATTGGGCGTTTTAGCTCAGTTCTTTTCCCATACAAGCTGACTTAAAGTCAAAGAGAATGCTGTTTTGATCCGTCCAAACGGACAAATATTGCCAACAATCAGATCTGTTGAGTTGAAGGTGTAGATGTGATGGTGAAAGATGAGTTGATGCAGCAAAACGAGCTGTAACTCAAAAACTATTGAGCTGTTTACCTTGATTTGTTTTCCCTTGGAAGCAGTCGTGAAGACAAAGAGAATGCTGGTTTGATTGGTAGGAATGAGTGTATATTGCCCAAGGTGTGCTCTGTTGAGTGGAAGGTGTGGTTGTGAAGGTGAAAGAGGAGTTTCATACAGCAAAACAAGCTGTAACTCAAAAATGATTGAGCAGTTTACCTTGAATTTTTTACTGCGAGCTGATGTGAAGACAAAGACAATGCTGTTTTGATTGGTCCAAACAGGCAGATATCACAGAAGATGTGCTCTGTTGAGTGGATGATGTGGGTGCGAAGGTGAACCATGAGTTGATTGAACAAAACGAGCTGTAACTCAAACTTTATTCAGTCATTTACCTCAATTCTTTTTCCCTTGCAAGCTGACATAAAGACAAAGAGATTGCTGTTTTGATTTTTCCAAACAGGTGGATATTGCCAAAGTTATGCTCTGTTGAGTGACAGGTGTGAAGGTGAATGATCAGTTGATGCAGCAAAGTGAGATTTAACTCAAACACTATTAGGCTGTTTGCTCAAGTCTTTTCTCCCTGCAAGCTGACATAAAGACAAGGAGAATTCTGTTTTGATCAGTCCAAAAGGGTGGATATTACAGAAGATGTGTTATATTGAGTGAAAGATGTAGGTGGGAAGGTGAAAGATGAATTGATACAGCAAAATGAGCTGTAACTCAAAAATTTTGAGCCATTTACATCGATTCCTTTTCCCCTGCAAGCTGGAGTGAAGACAAAGAGAATGCTGTTTTGATCCATTAAAACAGGTAGATATTGTACAAGATGTGCTCTGTTTGAGTTGAAGGTGTGGGTGTGAAGTTGAAAAATGAGTTGATGCAGCAAAAGGACCTGTAACTCAAAAACTATTCAGCAGTTTACCTTGATTCTTTTCTCCTACAAGCTAATGTGAAGACAAAGAGAATGATGTTTTAATTGGTCTGAATGGGCAGATATTGCGAAAGAGATGCTCTGTTGAGTGGAAGGTGTGGGTGTAAAGGTGATAGAGGATTTGATGCAGCAAAACAAGTTGTATCTCAAAAAACTATTTAGTTGTTTACCTCGATTCTTTTCCCCCTATAAGCTGACTTGAAGACAAATGGAATGCTGTTTTGATTGGTCCAAACAGGCTGATATCACCAAAGATGTGCTCTGTTGAGTGGGAGGTGTGATGGTGAAAAATGAGTTGATGCAGCAGAACGAGCTGTAATTCAAAAACTATTTAATAGTTTACTTCGATTCTCTTCCCCATGCATCCTGATGTAAAGACAAAGAGAATGCTGTTTTGATCAGTCCAAACAGATGGATAATGCAGAAAATGTGCTCTGTTGAGTGGAAGGTGAGGTTGTGGGTGTGAAGGTGAAAGATGAATTGATGCAGCAAAATGACTTTTATCTCAAAAACTATTTGGCAATTTATCTCAATTCTTTTCTTCCTGCAAGCTGACATAAAGACGAACGGAAAGCTGTTTTGATTGGTCCAAATAGGCCCATATCACCAAGGATGTGCTCTGTTGAATGGAAGGTGTTGGTGTGAAGTTGAAAGATGAGTTGATGCAGCAAAACACGCTGTAACTCAAAAACTATTGGGTCATTAACCTTGATTCTTTTCCCTGCAAGTTGACATGGAGACAAAGAAAAGTTGTTTTGATCAATCCAAATGGGCGGATATCACAGAAGATGTGATCTGTTGAGTGGAAGGTGTGGGTGTGAAGTTGAGAGGTGAGGTGATGCAGCAAAACAAGTTGTAACTCAGAAGCTATTGGGCCATTTACCTCTATTCTTTTCCGCTACAAGTTTACTTGAAGAATAAGAGAATGATGTTTTGTTTGGTCCAAATGGGGGATATCACCAAAAATGTGCTCTGTTGAGTGGAAGGTTTGAGTGTGAAGGTGAAAGATGAGTTGATGCAGCAAAACAAGCTGTATTTCAAAAACTATGGAGCAGTTTACTTCAATTCTTTTTTCCTTACAAAGCTGTTGTGAAGACAAAGAGGATGCTGTTTGATTGGATCAAATGGGTGTATATTTCTGAAGATGTGCTTTGTTGAGTGCAAGGTGTGGGTGTGAAGGTGAAATATGAGTTGATTAAGCAAAACGAGCTATAGCTAAAAACTTTGAAGCATTTTACCTCGATTTTTTTCCTTTGCGTTCTGATGTAAGGAAAAAGAGAATGCTTTTTTGATTGGTCAAAAACAGGCAGATATTGCTGAAGTTGTGCTCTGTTGAGTAGAAGGTGTGGGTATAAAGGTGAAACATGAGTTGATGCAGCAAACCTCGATCAATCTTTCTCATGCAAGCTGAGTTAAAGACAGATGGAACACTGTATTGTTCAGTCCAAATGGGTGGATATGACCAAAGATGTGC
Source organism: Cyclotella cf. meneghiniana (assembly GCA_036940065.1). NCBI lineage: Eukaryota > Bacillariophyta > Thalassiosirophyceae > Thalassiosirales > Thalassiosiraceae > Cyclotella > Cyclotella cf. meneghiniana. The sequence goes on from JALLPD010000242.1 coordinate 4,589, forward strand.
TCTGTTGAATGGATGGTGTGGGTGTGAATGTGAATGATGAGTTGATGCAACAAAGTGACCTGTAACCCAAAACCTATTAAGCAGTTTACATCAATTCTTTTTTCCCTGCAAGCTGATGTGAAGACAACGAGAATACTGTTTTGATTAGTCCAAACTAGCAGATATGGCCAAAGATGTGCTCTGAGGAGTGGAAGGTGTGGGAGTGATGGTGAAAGATGAGTTGAAGCAACAAGACAAGCTGCAACTCAAAAACTATGAAGCAGTTTACCTTAATTCTTTTCCCCTGAAAGGTGATGTAGAGACAAAGAGAATGCTGTTTTGATCAATCCAAACAGGTGGATAACACCAACGATGTGCCCTGTTGAGTGGAAGGTGTGGGTGTGACAGTGAAAGATGAGTTGATGCAGCACAACGAGCTGTAACTCAAAAACTAATAAGCAGTTTACTTTGATTTTATTCCCCAGCAAGATGACGTGAAGACAAAGAGAATGCTGTTTTGATTGGTCCAAATAGCCGGATATTGCAGAAGATTTGTTTTATTGAGTTGAAGGTGTGGTTGTGAAGGTGAAGGATTAGTTGATGCAGCAGAGCAAGCTGTGACTCAAAATCTATTGGGCTGTTTAGCAGGATTCCTTTCCCTTGCAAAGTGACATAGAGACAAAGAGAATGCTGTTTTGATCCATTCAAACAGGTAGGTATTGTAGAAGATGGGCTCTGTTGAGTGGAAGGTGTGGGTTGGAAGGTGAAAGATGAGTTGATGCAGCCAAACTAGCTGTAACTCAAAAACTATTAAGCAATTTACTTTGATTCTTATTCCCCAGCAAGCTGACATAAAGACAAAGAGAATGCTGTTTTGATTGGTCCAAACTGCTGGATATTGCTGAAGATGTACTCTGTTGAGTTGAAGGTATGGTTGTGAAGGTGAAGATGAGTTGATGCAGTAAAACAAGCTGTAGCTCAAAAAATTTTTGCAGTTTACCTTGATTGTTTTTTTTCCTTCAAGCTGACATGAAGACAAAGAGAATGCTGTTTTGATTGGTTGGAATGGGTACATATTGCTAAAGGTTTGCTCTGTTGAGTGGAAGGTGTGGGTGTGAAGGTGAAAGATGAGTTGATGCAGCAAAACGAGCTGTAACTCAAAAAATATATAGCAGTTTACCTTGATTTTTCCCCCTGCAAGCCAACATAAAGTCAAAGAAAATGCTGTTTTGATCAGTCCAAACAGGCAGATATTGCCAAAGATATGCTATGTTGAGTGGAAGGTGTGAAGCTGATAGTTGATTTGATGCATCAAAATGAGCTGTAACTCAATAACTATTCAGCCGTTTACCTCCTTTTCTCCCTGCATGCTGAGGTAAAAACAAAATGAATGCTGTTTTATTCAGTCCAAACAGGTGGATATCTCCAAAGATGTGCTCTGTTGAGTGAAAGGTGTGGGTGTGAAGGCAAAAGATGAGTTGATGCAGCAAAACTAAGCTGTGGGGATTGGTCATTTTTTTATTGCTAGCAAAATAGGGACATTCTGTTTTAAGCCTGCTAATACATAAGCCTATTAAATGTTGTAACTTCAACTTGAAGGTGCATCCAATTTCTTTAGAATAGTCTATTTCTGAACAGTTCGTTTTGCTGATGATGTTAGGAAGTCATGTCTCAAGGTGACAGAATGACTTGATTTGGGTAGGTTAGAAAATTCCATTGCATTTTGACACAAAACAAAAATCATTTCAATAGAGATGGATGGGTACAAAGGTTGGAAAATTCCAATGAAGAAGGTAGGTGATGTAGTTCAAGGGCATAAAGAAGGTGAAAATAAACTCCTCATCAAAGAGATTTTTTAATTTAGTTGCATTGTAAGAGAGGGGGAGGGGGGGGTGTTACAGTGGAGAACTACACGGTGTTGTCTCCATTTGCAAAATATCACACTAAATGCTACATCTCTGTTAACAAAAACACATTTATTTGGAACAAGAAGTTGAATAATGTATGTTTCTTGGTACAGATGATGAAAAAATCAGGTTGTTCTTATGAGGAAGTAATGGAAAAGAATATTTTGAGGATTTGTTCTATGAGTGATATCTTGGGTTTTGTGATTAGCTTGGTTGATTTTTAAGGTTATACTTTTCAACTAACAAAAAGATACTATGTGACTTTAATTTACTTGAACCAAAGGGAGGATGAATAACATTAGTATAGGCAAGTTACTCTTAAATCTACTGTTAATACAGTCTAAATTTAAAAGTAATTGTTGATTGTTGTGCATTTTTGCTGGTTTATTGCTGATTGTAGTTGTTAGATGTTATGTTTCTTTTGTTGATTGTGTAGTTGTCCGTGTGGATTGTCATGTTTGTTGTTGTTTTATTGTGTTGTATGATGAGTAGTACCTATTCATTTGTGTTGTATTTGTTGATTGTTGCATTTCTACTGATGTTTCTTTGTTTTGTGATGTTGTTTCACATATTTCATTGTTGAATGCAATTCTGTATTTGAACTTTACTGTTTTAGTTGTTGATTGTGGGTGGAGGGCGTTACAGTTGAGAACTACAGGATGTTGTGTCGTTTTGCAAAATATTACAACAAATGCTACATCTCTGTAAACAAAACCAAGTTTGTTTGGAACAAGAAGTTGAATAATGTACGTTTCTTGGTACAGATGATGAAAAAATCAGGTTTTTCCCACAAGAAAGTAATGGAAAAGAATATTTTGGGGATTTGTTCTATGGGTGATATCTTGGGTGTTGTAACTAGCTTGGTTGATTTTTAAGGGTTATACTTTTCAACTAACAAAAAGATACCATGTCACTTTAATTTACTTGAACCAAAGGGAGGATGAATAACATTAGTACAAGCAAGTTACTCTTAAATCTACTGTTAACACAGTCTAAATTTAAAATAATTGTTGATTGTTGTGTTTTTTGCTGGTTCATTGCTTATTGTAGTTGTCGGATGTTGTGTTTCTTTTGTTGATTGTGTAGTTTTCTTTGTGGATTGTCATTTTTGTTGCTGTTTTGTTGTGTTGTATGATGAGTGGTACGTATTCATTTTATGGTGTGTTTGTTGATTGTTGCATTTCTACTGATTTCTTGGTTTTGTTTGTTCTGTGATGCTGTTTCACATATTTCATTGTTGAATGCAATTCTGTATTTGAATTTACTCTTTTAATTGTTGATTGTTGTGCAGTACTTGTTGCTGTTGTTCTATCCTTTTGGTTGCTGTGTTGGATTTTTGCTTGTGTTTTGGAAATACTTGTTGTCTTTTTATTTTGTAACTTTTGATTGTGGTTTGTGTTCATTGTTTGCATGTTGTATTTGTTTATTATTGTGTGATGCCTTTTCGTCCTGTTGTAATGTTCATGTGGACAAGACTCTGTGAATTTTCAACCCCTTTGCAGATATGAGGAGAGCATTATTTGCATGTTATAATAAGGAACATAACGGTATTTGTGGTTGCAAAATGGAGCAATATTTGTTCAGAAATCATGACTTACCTTCAACTTTTTGGCCAACCCAGAAATCCAAGTTCACAATGGTTTGGGAACAAGAACTCTGTGTTTTTTTTGGTCTCTTGTAGATCTAAGAGTACCATACATGAGCATCTGATAATATGGAACACGGCATCAATTTGCAATTGCAAAAAGAACAACAATTGGTGGAGATATTGTCACTTACCTGAATTTTTTGACCAATTCCTGCTAACTCAGACATCCTAGTCACAATCTTTTGGGAGGGAGAAAACAACAAGTTTTCCGTCCTTTGCTGATCTGATATTAGCGTTGTGAGCATGTTGTGTTAAGGAGCATGCCATGTAATTGCAATCATAAAATGAAGCAAAATTGATAGAGATGTTGCAAATTGGGTTCATAGTCCCATCAGGTTGCCATGGTGGATGCTAATTATAGCTTTGCGGCTGTGCCCATGGATGCTTGTTTCACATTTTATTATGCACACAGGCACAAACCCCAATGCTGGCAATGCAGTTGCATTTTCTAATATCACTCCAATGCAGCTGTATTGGCTGATTCTGCAAAGTCACCACAAGAGGTTTGACATTTGTGAAAGATATGGGGGTAAAGTGGTGATGTTAAACAATTCCAATTTTGGCCTTTGAAGTTGCCCGAATCCATCTACCCAAAAAAGTTTGCATATTTTTAGAATTACAAAGGAGTGTGAGTCTCAAATTTTCCAGTTCTTTCTGTCCTTAAGTTATTTATCTACATATGAGAACCTGCCCTGCCTCCCCTATTAAAATTGAAAAGAAATCAACATATAAATTGCATGATAAGAGCATGAGGACTAACATTCATTAGTTCTCATTTAGATCATAAAAAATAACCCAATCAACTGGAATATCATCATTCTTTATCTATTCTTTATCAACCCTACTAATTTTCCTAACTATTGGCTTAGGTCATGCAGGCAAACCAATTGAATGACAAAGCTGTAATAGTTGGTACATTTTGCCTGTCATAGGACAAATAGCAGCCTGACGGGGTATGAAGAAGTGACTGGACACTACACACTTCTGTATAGCACTCTTGTCATTGTTATACTTCCTTGAAAAAGAAGATTATGTCCATGCCTCACAATAGATAGAATAAGTACACCAATTACTTGATGTTTGGGGTGAAATAAATAGATAGAATAAGTACACCTATTACTTGATATTTGGGGTGAAATAAAGCCACTGTGCCCTACCTCATTCCCAACATTAAAAAAGCAAAACCTCTCAATAATTGCATAATGATCATCAGATCACATTTGATGCAAGGACATCTCTGATGATAGCAGGTCAAGATTTACCCTCATCAAAATTGCAATTAATTTTACTGATTCTAACACAAAACATAATGAATGTTTGGTACAAAGACATTGAGAGAGTCACAATAATACGACAATAAAAATAAACTATTCAATGAGCAGAGATATTTCAATGGGTTTTCAGTCTGAGATTGTAGTTGGCAAAGGACATCCAAAAGAACAATACCCATGTTGCTTGCTGTTCCAGTTTAAGAACAAATATTGAACAAATTTTTATAATATCAAATTAATGTTTGGTAATACAAAATACTCAAGTAGCTTATTGTAAAAGAGATTTTTCATAGTTTATGGGGGCCCTCAATATCTACAGCTGTATGAGGATGAAGTTCAGGAAAATAAGCTATTTGTTGACTTGGTCTCCCTAAAAAAGCTTTCTTGCTTAGACTTACAATTTTCAGTAACATTTTACCAGGAAGGGCGTGGCAACATCTGTCAATTATTTACAACATATGCCCTGTTGTTGATGTATCTAGATCAATGGGCGTATATAAGTCTTTATCAATTTTTCATCTATGACATGAATGGGCTGTCAGAAAAGAACTGATTCCAAGATTCAAGCCACTTTCTCATGTTTAAGCTGAACGGCTTATTTTTGAAAAATGGATAATTCTTGAGATTGAGCCATTTCTTGAAAGTAAGCCATTTAGATCAAATTCGGCTTATTTAGAAAAATGGCTCTCTCTCTAAAGTCAGCTGTTCTTGAAAGTCTAAACCCTTGTACATAGGAATCAATATCTATTCTGCAAAATAATTCATAAGTAAGCCGATTTTCAAGAGTAAGCTATTCTGGGCTGAAACGGCTTAATCTTAGGAAATCGGCTTACTTTTGAAAGTAAGTTGCTTTCTCAAGAATAAGCTGTTTTGGCCCAAAATGGCTTACTCTTGAAAATCGCCTTACTTTTCAAAAATAAGCCAATTTGCAAATTAGTAGCAAATAAGTGACAAATGAAGTCAAAAAGATGTCTAGACAATGAATTGGGTGTTTTAATACTTTCTGATGTGGCAGGGAATGACCCTACAACCTCGGGCTATATTACTCCTCATCTGTCCAAGAACACACTCTACACTCTTCTTGTCCATCATTCCTACACACCTATTTTGAGCCAAATCACCATCTTTTTACTAGGTACACCATTTTATATTCACTAGTCATGTCAGAGGATATTTTCCCCAATGCAGATGTTCTGATTCTCTCTATCTACATACCCACATAGAATGACCCAGGTTATAGTTGGCAACACTTCATTGCCTATGACCGGAAACTCAATGCCTCTAAGATTTGTAATGCTCTGTGGAGGGCTTGCATTGCACACATTGACTTTCCTCTCACCTTCCCCATTTATGAGTTTCCAAGTAATTGCAAGGAACACAGCAATTTCCACATCTCTGTACTTCACAAACTCCTTGACACAATAATTTAAGTACTCTTTGAATGATCATGCTCAGTGTCATTTCAATGAAACCCTAATTTTCTAAACATTCGAATTGCTCTTGAATGAGCTTCCCTCTATTGTGAGCAATATGCTGTTCACAAACCCAAAGTCCCAATGTCATCCCAGTCCAATTACATCTTTTAGGAACATTGCAGGTGCCCTCTGACTTCTTGTCTTGTTTCAATGCTTTGAGATTTGAGATGAAGATCCCACTTTTTCTGTGGTTTTGGGTGTTTATCCAATACAGCCTGGTTTTTAAGGCTTGGTAGATCTGCAATCTTGTGAGGCACTGGATTCTTTGAGACATTTTTAGATGACAAAGTATTTGGTCCCCATGTAGGAGAGAATTCAGATCCAACCCCTTTTGATGGTAAATGTGGAGAGCCCAAAGAGGTAGTCCTCCCCAGGTTCTTGTTCATAATGCTCTTGCTGTGAATTATTGCATCAGAAATGTCTCTAATGACAACTGAGTAGTTGGCTTTTATGGGCAACTGCAAAGAGATATATAGTTTCTGAGGTGGATGAATTTTGTCTAACATGAGAAAACACAGAACATTGACATAATGCCACTCATCACTGTGGCATGCTCCCAGTCATGATCTAACACCATCCAAAATTGAAGTCCCTTGGGGTATCAACAATTGAGGGCTCTCTGCATTTTGTAAACCTGTATCACTGACATTGACATCATATTCGGCTGCAAAATTGTCCACAATAATGATGTTACTATCAATGGTGGTTGGCATCATTTCATGATAGCAAGATTGATGTTCTTGTTCAGGAGATGATAGGTATTGTTCCATTCTAATGTCAGCTGATGAGAAATCAGATGAGTATCCCCTGACTTCTCTATGCAAAAATCAGTCTTTGTTTGGCATAGGGCAGATAATCTAATTTCTTTTTGCAACAGAAACTGCAATGCTGTAATCAGCTACTTCAGAATGTTCACCAAGAGAGTTTGAATTTGGAGCTGATTTTCCATTCAATGAATCAACTTCATTTAGGTTATTGGGTGAATGACTCTGGCTGGCTATTTGTATTCATCTATGGACTCTAACATAAGAGCTGTCAAAAAAGGTTCGGCAGATTTGAACAAAGAGAGCATGTTAGCAATTCATCTCAAGATGAATGTGAGCCAGAAAACAAATGATACATCAATTCAAAGCAAAACCTCTTGTAGTCTCCTCTGTAGACATCAATAAACTTAGATGAGACTTAGAGAAGCATGTGCAGTTGACACGTCTGATATGCAAAAGCAGCATTCTCATGAGTGACTGATAGGTCAAATACATCAACTTGGTGATCATTCATTATCACCCAGTTATCATTGTCAAAAATTATAGCAGCACTCAAGTGACCTGTAAAAATAAATAGCTGATTAGATAAGGAAATCATATGCAGCATAAAGAAATCACTTCATTTGGATAGACATACTGGAACACAGCTCTTCACCTTTACGTAAAATGGCACTCCTAACTCTGTATTCAGATAATATATCAGAAGAATTGCAACAATTTCTGATTTCCATATCCTGATAAAAAAAGAAACCACATAATTAGAAAAACAAATGCAACCTCAAGATATCTGGTGATGCAGAATTGCTTCCAGGAGGAAACTCCACAGAACAGCAATCTTTCTCAACATTGCCATTGCTGTTTCTTGTGCAGTTTAAAAGAATGATGAGTGCCTCCAGGAGAAGCACTAGACAGGGTGGTGCTGTGTTGTACTCCTCTGGAAGTAATTGCAACAGGCTCAAATTGCTAAGATGTGAAGCAAAACAAAAAGTAAAAAAGAAACAATATTGTGAGGTTAATGGGAAAGCCTGACACTTAAAAAGGTGTACAAGTCACATTATGTTGAGAACAATGCTGTTGACATACACCTGAAGTAAACTGAATGGTTGGGGTTGTTAACCAAATTGGAACACCTCCAGTCTTCTGTGACTTTATAGCTTGAGTTGGAGTAAAACTGGAATAAAGTTATCCAAGCATTATGACAGCAATCAGATTGATTGCATGGAAGCCTATGGCATCAATAAAAGACCAAGGATCTACTACTAGACTACTAAAAGAGAGCATCACCTTGTATACAGCCCCAACCTCAAGAAAATATTGAGAATGGTCAAGTAATGTTACCAGTGCATGCCCTATGCATTTGGGAAAAATGAGACAGGAACTCTTCATTTTCTGAACAAAGTTTCAGCATCAACATCCGTATGACTTTCTGGTAGAGAATTTCTGAATGGAACTAAATGAAGTAACCACTGTAACAGCATGATGAAGCAAGTCTGCAACATATTCCTCAGTCCAATGAAATGCAAGGAGCTCGATGGTGTTGAAATTGAGTCTTTGTTTGAAATCATGAAATCATCATCTTGAATATCACTTATTGCCTTAGAGACCACAGCATTGCTTTGCTGGTGACAAAGCAAGCTGTAGTTATCTGAAATATTGTTGCAATAAATTTGGGGTTTTTAATTGCTTGTTTTACCATGTATAAGTTGGTGCCCTGCACTTCTTCAATGTTTTGTAAGTTTTCTTGTCACCAGCAAAACGTTTTTAGATGAACTTATTGAAATAATGATGCCAACAAAATTTGAATGGGCACCACTCAGCACTACAGTCTTCAATACCAATAATGCAAAGAATCCATAAAATGAAGGTAATCCAGGCGCTGTCAATGATTCACTCATCTAGAAAGCAGGTTACAGTTCTTTGGCATCATCAGTACTGTGTGGACCTTCAATCACTTGCAATTCACTTGGCATATAGGTAGACCGAAAATCCTGTCAATTCAGAGAACTCATGATGTGAGTACAGTACCATATTCATAATGCTAACAATTGAAAATGCAGACAACGATACCCAAAGTCATGGGAAATTGAGAAACACTTTCCACTGCATCATCAATCCTGAACCCTCTTATGTCACCCCAAGATGCATTCAATGATCCTTGCAGTGTCTGGGTAACAGCTGATGCTATTCCTCTCTTCTGTTCAATGCTTTTGATGCCACATTACATTGAGTCCAACTTTGAAGTCAAATATCAGGATCTATGAGAGCCTTCTATATCTGAAAGCCCCTTAGTCAGAGGTTGTAAGTATAAGTATATTTTATGTAAGTCATACACATTTTTTACATAAATGAACTGCCCATTTCACTTGTTTACTTAAAGATGCTACAAGTAAACTTAAGTGTTGTAAGTAAAAAACAATTAAAAGTTGTTAGTCACAGTCCAAGAAATCACTCATGATATACATAAGTAATCTGACAACATTTTTATCTATCTTGCAAGTTTAATTTGTTCCAGTCTTAGTATGTCAGGAATTAATGACCTTCAATTTTTCTTAGTCAATGTTTGGATCAAACTTACTAACATCATGTCATATGTTTGCATTTGGAAAGGTACCTATCTACTTAAATGTGGAATATGTGGTATGCATCTGACATCACTCTGCCATCCACCATGTTGCATATTACAAAATCATGTATTTTTTGCACTGCATCACTGCGATTGACAATTTCTTCACACCCAACCACACTTTGACTGATCCAATGCCTCCAACCTCTTACGTCACCCAGTAGTGATATGATCTAAAAAAATGGTGAGTTTGGTCCATTTTTCATGAAGTTGCACAGTTTTCTTAGGCAACTCACTTATCTCACTGCAAAACTGCAAATGGCCATATATCACCTCCTGACCACACTTTGACAGATCTGTTCCCTCCAATTCCCTGTGATTACCCATTAGTGAAATAATCTGAAAAAATGGTGAGTTTGTTCCATTTTTCATGATGTTATACATTTTGTAACCAAGAACTCGCATCATCAAGTCTTTTTTTCACTGTGACACTGCGATCAGCCATATCTCCCTTCTCACCCACATATTGACTGATCTGATGCCTCCAATCCCTCCTGCTCACTCAATAGTGGCATAATTTAAAAAAATGGTGAGTTTGTTTTATTTTCATGAAGTTACACATTTTTTTAACCAAGAACTCACATTATCATTTATTTCTTCACCGTGACACCAAAATCTGCCATATCTCCTCTTTCAACAACACTCTGACTAATCTAACACATCCTATCTTGTGTGCTCACCCTTATTGACATAATCTTAAAAAAATTGTGAGTTTGTTCAATTTTTGATGAAGTTACACAGTTTTTTAACTGGCAACTCACATTATCATGTATTTTTTCACCATGAAACTGTGATCAGCCATTTTTCACTCCCAACCACACTTTGAATGATCTAATGTCTGTAGCCATTAACCCCCACAAAAAGCAAATGGAATGAGTGCCAACAAGCAAGAGGTAATTCATGTCTCACTTTACATTTTTACATGTTTTGTACAGCTCAATTTTTCCAATCAAATCGCTCTCTTTTTCAATTTGATTGTTATGTCAACATTAGCATTTGGTGTGTCTTGGTTTCCAGACTAAACATGAACTCCCTCCCCCCATCCCCGAACCAATGACCTGACAAAAACAAACACAAAAACAAACCTATTTTCAGCAAGCCAGGTGAGTTTTGTTTCTTTCCTATTTTTACATACATTTTCAATCACACCAATTAATCGATTTCAACTAAATTTTTGTCCCTCCCATCCACATCACCAGTATTACAAGAGAAAGATTTAAAATAAAAAGCATTAAGGTTGATTGCATTGTAATTTTGCTACCTCAGCAACTCATGCCTCTTGTGATTGTTTAGATCAAGTTAAATTAGAACTAATAAATGCTATATTGAATAGTGTGTAATTTTTTTGTATCAACATGATGACTAAGTACTAAAAGTTTTTGTTTGTTCAAACATATGCAAGGTGTCAGAAAATCATCATGTTATCGATCACTATTACTTATGATAGAATAACTAATTACTAAGGATACATAACTTTCCCTGACACTTTCCTAACACCTACCCTGTAACTATACTTACAATAAAAAAGAAGCTTTACTCACATCCAGATATAACTATGGTGTTTTCACCACCCATCCTTGGAGATTTGCATCATTCTTTGCAATTTGACATCATTTCCAGTTGTCATCTGTTTCTGAAATCTGGTGAGTTACAAGATCAGGAGTTTTGGGCAAAGACGGTTCCTCACTGGAAAGCTGGTTGAAGTTTCTTTGGGATCATTAGCACAATGAGGACCTTTCATTGCGTGCAATTCACGCTAATAGGTAGTCTGAAAACCTGTCAATTCAGCAAGCTCATGATATGAGTAGACAACATAATTCATAATGCTGACTGTTGAGAACACAGACATTAATACCCATAATCATTGGAACATGAGAAATATTTTACTGGGTATCATTATTCCTCAACCCTCCTCTGTTGCCTTGAGGCACATCCAATGATGCTTGGAGGGTCTAGACAACTGCTGTTGCTGTTCCTCTCCTCTGTTCAATGTTTTTGATGCCCCACCACATTTAGCACTGTGAGAGCCTTCTACTTGCAATCAGTGGAGGGTTCACATCATTATCTGCAATTTGACATCATTTTCAGTTGTCATATGTCTCCAAAATCTGATGCATTATGAGATCTGGAGGTTAGGGCAAAGATGGTTCCCCATCTAGAAAGCTGGTTGCAGTTTCTCAAGGATCATCAGCACCATGAGGACCTTTGATTGCCTGCAATTTACTAGGCATATAGGTAGACTGAATTCCATCAATTTAGAGAACTCATGATGTGAGAAAAGGTTTTAACTCTAATATATGAAAATGCAGACATTGATACCCATAGTCATAGGAAAATGAGAAACACTTTCCACTACATCATCAATGCTGAACCCTCCTCTGTTGCCTTGAGACACATCCAATGATGCTTGGAAGGTATGGGTAATTGATGATACTGTTTCTCTCCTCTGTTGAATGCTTTTTATGCCACATCACTTTGAGTGCAACTTTAAAGTAAAATACCAGGAGTTGTGAGAGCTTTCCATCATGGGTCATTAGAGGTTCATGTCATTTTTTATGATGTTGTTTCCAGTTGTCCTATGTCTTCAAAATCTGATGTGATACAAGATCCAGAGGTTTGAGCAAAGATTCTTCCACATCTAGAAATCTGGTTGCAGTTATTTTTTGGATCTTCAGCTCCATTAGGACCTTTGATCCCCTGCAATTCAATTGGAATATAGGTAAACTGAAAATCCTGTCAATTCAGAGAACTTGTGATGTGAATATTCTACCAAATTTATTACACCAACAGCTGAAAATGTAGACATTGATACCCACAGTCATCAAAAAATGAGAAATATTTTACAGCATATTACCAACCCTGAACCCTCCTCTGCCACCTCAAGACACATCCAATAATGCTTGGAGGGTCAGGGTAACAGCTAATGTCATTTTTCTCTCTTCTGTTCAATGTTTTTGATGTCACACCACATTGAGCACAACTTAAAAGTCAAATACCAGGTGCTGTGAGAGCCTTCTATGGCTGGACCTTGGAGATTCACATCATTCTCTGCAATATAACATTATTTCCTGTTGTCATATGTCTTCAAAACCTGATGCATTATGGGATACGAAGGATTGGGCAAGGATGGTTCCCCATCTAGAAAGCTGGTTGCAGTTTCTTTGGGATCATCAGCACCATGTGTCCCTGTGATCACCTTCAATTCACTAGGCAAATCCATAGACTGAAACTCCTGTCAATTCAAAGTACTTGCAATGTGAGTAGACAACAAAATTCATAATGCTAATGATTGAAAGCAAAGACACTAACAGTCATAATCATTGGAAAATGAGAAACATATTCCAATGCATCATCAATCCTGAACCCTCCTCTTTTGCCTTGAAACACATCAAATGATGCTTGGAGGGTCTGGGTACCTGCTGATGCCGTTTCACTCCTATGTTCAATGTTTTTAATGACTTACCTTATTGAGCATAACTTTAAAGTCAAATACCGAGAGCTGTGAGAGCCTTTTACTTGCAATCCTTGGAGATCCACATCATTCTCTGCAATTTGATGTCATTTCTGGTTGTCCTATGTCTCCAAAATCTGATGTGTTATGAGATGCAGAGGTTTGGGCAAAGATGGTTCCCCATCTAGAAAGCTGATTGAAGTTTCCATGGGATCATCAGTACCACAAGGACCTTTGATTGCCTGCAATTCGCAGGCGAATAGGTGGACTGAAAATCCTGTCAATTCAGAGGACTTGTGATGTGAGTAGACTACCAAATTTGTAACTCAAACAGTTGAAAATGCAGACATTGATACCCATAGTCATGGGAAAATGAGAAACACTTTCCACTGCATCATCAATCCTGAACCCTATTATGTCACCGCAAGATGCATCCAATGATGCTTGGAGGGTCTGGGTAATTGATGATGCTGTTTCTCTCCTCAGTTCAATGTTTTTCATACCACACCACCTTGAGAGCAACTTTAAAGTCAACTACCAGGAGCTGTGAGAGCCTTCTACTTGCAGTCATTGGAGGTCACGTCATTCTCTGCAATTGACATTGTTCTAGTTGTCCTATGTCTTCAAAATCTGATGTGATGCATGAGCCAAGAATGCTCTCTGACATAGGCCACGGATACTACGGGCCTGAAACAGGTGATCGGGTCAGGGAATCA
>JALLPD010000243.1:0-18430 GCA_036940065.1 Cyclotella cf. meneghiniana
AAAGCGCCAGACATCCTGCTTATATTTGTCTCCCTGTCTGTTTTTCAAATTTCAGCCAAGATGTTAATGAAAATTTTCAGATGATTCTTGTGGGCGGCCTAAACAAATGAGAAATAAATGAGAGTGAGTTCAGTTTTTGCTGCTGTTCCACTAAACCTGATTTTTAGCACCTCAGATACACGACAATGCTCAGTAGCACTGATAGCCAACCCAAACATACTGACTTGGAGGCTCTCTCAGCCAACAACCTTGAGAAAAATTGCAATAAGGAAACTTCCCATGGTTAGTGTAAGTGTTTAATTATTTTGTATTTAAAAAATCTTGCAACAATGTGGTCATGTTGTGTGTTTGCTTGATATTATTGTCTTCACTTTGTTGTGATGGTTATCCATTAGTGTTTGTTTTGAACTATCCAACATCAATAATCTGGTCAATGATCAGAATTATGAAATGATTTCTTTCATTTCAACATTGTACAATCATGCATACATAATCATTGTTGTGTTATGGCAATCATTTTTCAGGCAATTGACCTGCATTAGGATTACATTATGTAAATGTTCTGCTCAGATTACTTGTCATACTACTCAACTTATTTCTCTTTATTGTCAAACAATTCTCTTTCCTAGCTGACAACAAAGCAACAACATGTTCATTGAGAAACCTAATAACAAGCATGCTCAGAGCCTGGGCAAAATAACTCTTAATATGGCAGCCACCACCTTCGTTGAAGTTCAACAAAAACATTGACTAAAATTCATCATCGGTAACTCCCATACATTCTCTATGATTACAGACAAACAACATATCAATGTCTGACAACAGTGAGTAGTTAACAATGTCCAACTTGTTTTAAGTGCAAAACTATTTTATCATATTTGTTCTTGTTTTTGTTTAAAGCCAATTGCAGAACTGCCACAAAAAGAGGTAGAAGGGGAACACAAGACTCCACAGTTGCCAATCCAGTTGAGGCAAAAATGAGACCTCCTCCAAAAATACCAAACCCCATCCAAGAAGACACCTATCTCTAAAGAGGTTGTTGTTTCAACCACTGAACCCATGAAGGTTGACCATGATCTTCAAAAAGGAGAAACACACTTGCAGATCAATTGTACAAGGGGTGATGATAATAACTAGGCAAAAGAACCACAGCCCAAGAAGGAGGACATAAAAGTTGTTGATGAAAGCAATGATTCTGCTATTTCTGCACCATCAAAGAGAATAATGACAAAAACAACCAGAACCACCAGTCCAAATCTCAATGCCTCCCAATATGAGGCTACTCAAAAACAAGCCAGCTTGTCAGTTGACCAGATTACTCAAGCTATTTTCACAATGGGACACTCCGATGCAGCATGTCTTCTTGATACAGCTTGTAATTGGACCTATTGACTTTATGATTCCACTGATGACAGTGCTGACAACATTCCTCAGGTTCATTTGATTAACTGCCCTCACAATGTTTCTTTCAACAGTTCAGTCATCAGTGAGATTGTATTCAACTACTCCAAGTCCACTGCTACACAACTGGCAGTAAGCAAACATATGCCAAATGCAGATTCTGACATGAAGACATTTTTGGCATACACAGACTCTTCTGTTTCTCATCTGTTTGAGGACCTCACTCAGCTTGTTCCACTAGTTCAGACTTCAGAGAAACCTGTCTCATTTTCATGCAGCCACATGCTTTTCAAGGTGACTAGGGAGTCTCTTTTTTGAGAAATTCTTACACAGATGAAGGCAAGAGGAAATGGACAAAGCCTGTGGTTAGGAAAAAGAATGACAACACCTCATTAATTCATTCTCTGATTTCAGTTTATGTGGAGAAGACAACATTCAAGATGGCAAACTACTCACTATTTACAAAATTCAGATGTTCTATCATTTGCTTCATTGTCATCACCAACCTTTGCTTTTGTCTTGACAATTCCAAGGGAAAACATTGTCCATAGCCTTTTGTTCTCTTGCAATGAGCCGCTATATAGACCCCACCACAGGATCAATTTCATCCAACTCTACTCTCACTTATCATGATTTTACAAAAAATGGTAGTCTTTCCAGTAACACAGATGATTGGCCGGAAGACAAAACATTATTGGATGAGCTTAAACAGGTCGTGGATGGGTCTGTCAAATGCAAGGCCATCCAAAAGTGTTCCACCCTTGAAGTCTATTAATAATGCTTCACAGCCACATGAGATTCCTTCAAACAAAGTCATATCTGCATTTATCACTCTCAGCAAGCAAATCTCTGATGGTAATGGATCTATGTGCTCAATTTGTGAAAAAATTGGAAAGAAACATAGTTCCCACATTGTTGACACATACTCCAAATATGGAAATGTTCCCATGTTATTTGACATTGTATCTAACAACAAGCGCAGTAGAAAAGTTGATCACAAAGTCTGACCCCAGTAGTTCTTCAGAGTCAAAATTAATGAATTTCAAAGAATTAGACTAACCTGCTGTTCAAGAGTTAATCAAGCAGTTGAGAACACAATGTGAATCAACTTTCTTGAACTTCTTCATGTATTTTAATCACAAAGACAAAACCAAAAGACTTGTCTGCCATTTGTATATTAGTATAAAAGTCTTGTTGAGAATCCAAGCGATCGGTTTGTGATGAAGCACACACAGGGGCTGGCTCTTATTCCAAGATTAACCTCCTGACTACACCCTGTCTCAACAGAATCTATTCTGTCATCAAAGTCTTCAGCTATCTTTATGTGACATCCAAGAATGTCAATTTTGATGAGGCAGAATCTCCAGAAGCCAAGTCGCTCCTCATTTATATACTTTGATATTACACATTACATAAATGCAAGAATCTCAACACAAACTCACCTCATTCATGGAGCTGGACCAGTGTGGTACAAGTTGAAAACTCTATACTTCAACTTCCAAGAATCTCATTTGATCAATTTTTTTCATCCCTGATATGATTGACTCTGCTTTCAATCATCCCAATAAAGATCAGGCCAGTTCAACACCAACTATCAGTCCAGATTGCTAAAAATCCCAAGCAAAACATGAATCCCTAAAAAAACAATTCTCCTTATAACATTCTTTGACAGTGCATGGCTCACATTAATTCCGTTGTTGCAGCATTCAGCTCGATGAATGATGCACTTAACTTCTCTGTGCAAGATGTCTACTACAACTTGAGTAAGTATCAGATTGTTGTCACTTACTTGATCTCCATAACTTGTACTTCTGGCCATTGGCCTGATGTACAAGTGCAACCTACGCTTTGATTTGTTTGCATCAACTCATTATTCTGGTCACTCGCCAGAACACCAATTACTACTAAATTGGATTTTAACAACATTTCTTGATCGTTCTATAAAAATGTATACTATCAATGTGCACAATGATGGATACCTTGAAGAAAACAATGAAAAAGGACAATACAATGCAGATCAATCTTACACTCCTACGCATCATGACTTCATCCTCTGTAATGTTTACTATGACTTTCAAGACATCTTTCAAAGTTTTGGACTCAAGCCCTACCTCACCAAAAAACCTGATGATATTTGGTCTGCAACTTGCTCAAGTTCTTCGAGTCTGGTGTTACAACACACATTCATGAAAAGCAGACATCAAAAATGTTTCTCCAACATTCCAACTTCTCACAAAGTCATGTGGTAAAGCTTTAGAGGAGGTTCATGCCCAAAAAGTACTTAATCAAAAAGATCTGCACGTTTCTCCTTTGCTACCTGCCATTTGGGCAGTGACCGACAGCCTCAAGAAACACATCAATGGTAATTACTTCCCCATGTATAAATTAAATGTCTTCAAACAGGATAGAATTCTCCCCTGTTTATTCCAGTATATGTTGGACCAGATGACACAAGATGGAGGTCCTTGGTACTCCGATGAATGTCATCAAATGATCTTGGCTTCAAACCATTGAGACATGCAAGTGGTGTACCAATCAGGCTCTTTTCTATCTATGTCATGATGTTCACACCAAGGAAAATACATGAGTCCAAACTCAAAGGTTGGAAGCATAAACAAGACTTCATCAATTCCCACATTCTTGATAGTCAATCAACACACCTCATTGATGTTGCTGACTGGAATTATTCAAGTGAACATTCTAGCAAAAAGATGACAAAGCCAACAATTGAAAAGCTCACTTTGAGCAAAAACCTCATCTAGCTTGTATCTTTGTCATGCTCAATGAAGTCATTGATGTTCTTGTTGAAATTGGGAATGCACAAACAATATTGAATAACTGCAAAAATGCCTTTTCACAATGCAAAAAGATCAAGTTCACATCAAAGAAAAAGACAGCCAGTGATTAGGATTCGTTTGTCATTTCATCTTTTAAACATCCTTTAAACATTGATCAACCTAAAGTAAGTCAAATTCAAGAATGTATTTGAGGCCAGAAGACAACTAGCAATAGATCCCCCCTTTGTCAGCAAATTTGACAAGGGTGACTTACACAGCCTTCTTGCAAGCTTTAACTATGAAACAGAGGGTATTGTATCAATGGCTTCATTCAATGTTAGGAGCTGAAAGAGCTTCTTGGCCGACAGTTGAGTAATCTTATCAAGCTACCATGGAATCTAGCAGAGTGTGAGGCCATTTATCTTATTATCAACAATCAGTAAGCGAGGTTTATCTATGATCCTATCATGCTTCAGACAGAATGTCCTAATGCCCCATCATGGTGTGTTGCCTTGATTAATATCCTTAAGTGTGTCTTGCAGGATTCAGAATGGAACAGTACAATCCAACAGCTAACCGTCGAAGACTTCAATCAGAAACAGAACTTGAAATTTTTAATTTACACTAACACCTTTCTTGAATCATTGATGAGACAGCAAAACCTAAGGAACCATCTGACCAATCTGATGACAATGTCAGTGATGTATCATTCATTCGCATTTCTGATGGAACTTGTTGAAAAAGATCTCATTACCTCTTTTTGTGTTAGTTAATTTTTTGTTAATTTTAATAATTTCACAATAACCTGCTAGTTTTATGTTTAGGGATATGTCTTTGGAGTTATTAAAACAACAATTTTAATGATGCTTGATTTTATCCATTACCCTTTTTAAACTACAAGGGTTGCTAGGGACCAATGATTGGTATTTATTGTTTTGCCTTCAGGATTATCAGTGGTGAAGTGGCAACTGAGAGCCACTAGAGTTGTGCTGTGTCTGTGGTACAGTTGTCTACGTAGGAGGTTAGTAAGAGGTAAGATCGCTTATTTGGTATGTAGGATCTGATATGGATCCACCTCTATAGTTTCATTGTTAACAATGGCATAATGGCTGAATCCCGGGAATGCACCAAATCTTTGAAATTAATCATTATTAAGCTCATCATCCCTGGAGAACCAACAGTGGACCTTGTCAAAGTCAAACTCTTTGTGGATGCCATGGATACCTCCATTTCAACAGCAAATGCTTGTTTTACTGGTGTGGAAACAATGGTGGACACCACCTCATTGGGAGAAGACTTCCTGGAATGGTTGCGTCTTGCGTGCAAAGCAAGTAAATCCTTTTTGGTTGCATCTAAGACACCAATACGTCAGAAAGGTATTAGAAATCAACACAAAGTGTTGTAAACCCAGTCAACAGCTGGTATTACAAAAAAATGACAAGAAAATGAAAAAACAAGTTCTCAGTAGTAATTCCAGTCCATGACCGGAATTACAGCTGAAATGCACCAATGTTATGATTATGAAACATATCAAAAACAGCAATCCATTGTGCCATCCTATTTTCCCAAAGACAATCTAGTTTAGATCAACTCCTCAAAAATATTGTGAACACAATTATGTTGGTCACTGAAAGTATCGAAATGCAAAAATCTAAAACTTTCAACAACAGTAGACAAGGGAAAACTAACAACGGCACCAGCAGCACCTTACCTCAGGGTCTCATTGCTGTTCACAAGGGAGGATTCAGACAAAATGAGACTGTAATAAATTATTATCAATGATGCATTGAAACTGATGATTTATGAGCATTTGTGTTGAAAAGAAATGGAAAGACATGCAAGCAAGTTATCCAGTGAAACAGATGCATCCGCATCAAATACATTCAAGCTCGAACACCTTGGCAAACCATCACAATTTTATTATTTCATTTGCTATGCTTATTTTGCTATTTAAAAGACATACACATTTATGTATTGATCTCTATGTACACAAACGTGCTCGGGTCTAGCAGTTGTCAGAAAAAGGGGTTGTGAAACAAAAACTTAGTGGGGAATGGCTTTGCCTTCTGTTCCTGGGACCCCCTGCAAGGGGGAACACAGATGAGTTGTTCCCTTTTTTACCTTGTCGTGCTTGTAGCATTTAAAATGATTCTTGATGTCACAGAAGAGTAGAACCAAATTCTGATTCAACTAATTCACATGAGGTTCATGCTTTATGACATTTTGAAAACTTATTGAGGCTGTTCATATGTGAAGTGAAAGAGAAGGTTCAGGATTTGGTGGGTTCCCGATAACTTGGTAGGACTTATCATGTGAGAATGGCCAACATTCCCAAGCACCAATCATACATGGGATCAGTTTCTCTTGGATTTCAATACTTCTATTTTGTTCATCAAGCAAGATTTCCCCAATTGCACGTAAATGAAATGACCCCATTCCTGCTCAGCATGCCACTTTTTTGCAAAATAAATTGGAGTATTGCCCTAATGCTGATGATATTGTTCCTTTGTTGAGGGAACACTATATAAGATTCTTGTGCCTCATGTTTGAACTCAGCATAAGTGCATACTGTGTCAAAAAAGCAATGTCAGTTCTTATAAACAAAAAAATCACTCAAACATACACCATCTCAGAATAAACGAAGAAACTCCAAACAACAAGCCAACCATCTTTGCCACTTTGGAGAGTGTCCACAATACCACCATTTATGACACACCAAACACAATGGCCATCAATCCAAACAAATCAAAATAAATGAGAGCAAGTTCTGATTTTAATAATGTTCTACCAAATCTGATTCTTAACATCTCAGCAATATGACTATGCTCAAACGCAAAGTTTGCCAGCCCAAATGCACTCACTTGGAGGCTCTCTTGGCCAACAACCTTGAGAAAAATTACAATACAAAAACTTTCGATGGGCAGCGTAAGTTTATATTTTTTTATTTAAAAAATTCCTTGCAGCAACATAGTCATGTTGTGTGCTTGCTTGATATTATTGTCATCCTTTGTCACGATAGTTATCCATTCGTGTTTGTTTTTATCTATCCAACATTGGTATTCCGGTCAATGACCGGAATTATGATATGATTTCTTTCATTTTGACATTGCTCTGTAGTGTATCATGAATTCATTTTTGTGTTTTGGCAAATCATTATTCTGGCCATTGTCCTGAATTATGATATCATCATGTAAATCTTCATCATACTGCTCAACTGTTTTCTTTTCATCTTGAAATCGTTCTCTGTCCTAGATGACAAAGAAGCACCTTTTGACGACATGTTCATTGACAAACTTAATAACACGCATGATCTGGGCCTTCTCAAAGTAACTCTTAATATGGCAGAGGCCACGTCGGTTGAAGATCATCAAAACACATTAACAAAAAAACAATACCCATATCTCCCAAATGTTTGCTACAATCCCAGACAAAGGATATATCATTGTCCAACAACAGTGAGTAGTTAACAATGTCCCACTTTATTTTAAGCGCATAAATATGATATCATATTTGTTCTCCTTTTTGTTTAGAATCAATTGAGGAACTGCCCCTAAAAAGAGAAAGAAAGGGAGCATAAGACCCCTCAGTTGCCAATCTGATTGAGGCAAAAAAGAAACCTCCAAAGAACACTAAACCTCGTCAAACAAGACACCTACCTCTCTAGAGGTGGCTGCTTCAACCACTGAATCTATGAACATTGACCATGATTCTCAAAAGGAGAAAAACACTCGCAGCTCAAATGTATAAGGAATGATAATGATAACTGGGAAGAAGTACTACAACCTGTAAAGGAGGATACTATCATTGTTGATGATGGTGATGATTCTGCTATTTCTGCGCAATCCAAGAGAGCCAAGACAAAAATAACCATAACAAGCGGTCAGGTTCTCAATGCCTCTCAACATGAGGTTACTCAAAAACAAGCCATCCCATCCATTGATCAGATTCCTCAACCTATTTTCACAATGGGACACTCCGGTGCAGCATGTCCTCTTGATACAGCTTGTAATTGGAGGACACTTGAGTTTCATAACAGCAATTGGTCTATTGTCTGTCATTTCTATGCTTCCAACAAAGACAGAACTGACAACTTCCTCAGGTTCAGCTGATTAACTGCTATCATAACAATTCTTTCAACAGTTCAGTTGTCAGCAAGATTGTGCTCAACTACTCCAAGTCCACTGCCAGAAAACAAACATATGTCAAATGCAGATTCTTATGTGAAGATATTTTTGGCATACACAGACTGTTCCAATGCTCATCCAATTGAGGACATCACTCAGCTTGTTCCATTTGTTTGGACGTTGGAAGAAGAAGCATCTCTTATTTCCACATGGCAATTTGCTTTTAAGGTGTTGGGAAATCTCTTTTTTGAGAGATGGGAACTGGTTTTGAGAATAAAGTCTTTCACAGATGAAGCAAGATGAAATGGACAAAAGCCTGTGGTTGGGAAGAAGAATTCCAACACCTCATTGATTTATTCTCTGATTTCATTTAACATGGAGACAGCAGCATTCAAGATGGCAAACTAACCATAACTTACAAAACTTTGATGTTCTATGGTTTGCTTCACTGACATCGCCAACCTTGTTTTTGTCTTTACAATGCTGAGGGAAACTATTGTCTGGCCTATTGTTTGCTTGCAAGTGGCTGATACATTGACCCCACCACTGGATCAGTTTCATCTAACTCTACTCTTGCCTATTGTCATTTTGCATGAAATGGTATTTTTTCCAGGAACAAAGATGATTGGCAAGAAGACAAAACATTCTTGGATGAGCTTGAACAGGTGTTGGATGGATCTGGTAAGTGCAATGCTATCCAGAAGCATTTCTCCCTTAAAGTCTATTATATAACCTTGCAACCACATGAGAGTCCTTCAAACAAAGTCATATCTGCCATTATCATGCTCAGCAAGCACATCTCTGATGGCAAATTGGCTTCCAATAGACTACATCCCATAGGATCTATGTGCTCGATTTGTGAAATCATTGACAAAAAACATAGATATTTTGACACATACTCCAAATATGGATATGTTCCCATGTGATTTGACATTGTATCTAGCAACAAGCACAGTAGAAAATTGATCACAAAGTCTGATCCAGGTAGCTCTTCAGAGTCAA
The DNA here is from genome assembly GCA_036940065.1 of Cyclotella cf. meneghiniana. Taxonomy (NCBI): domain Eukaryota; phylum Bacillariophyta; class Thalassiosirophyceae; order Thalassiosirales; family Thalassiosiraceae; genus Cyclotella; species Cyclotella cf. meneghiniana. The sequence goes on from JALLPD010000243.1 coordinate 9,305, forward strand.
AATTGATGTATGATGTCAAAGAATTAGACAAACCTGCAATTCAAGAGTTCATTGAGCATTTGTGGAGAACACAATGTGAATCAGCTTTCCTGAACTTCTAACATATTTCTCTCATGAAGACAAAACCAAAAGACTTCATCCACCATTTGGCAATTCCTATGTAAGTCTTGTTGAGAATCCAAGCAACTCGGTTTACAATGAAGCACACATGGGGACTGTCTTTTGTCCCAAGATTAACCTCCTGACTATGGCCTGTCTCAACAAAACTATTTTTCCATCAAAATCTTCAGCTACATCTATGGGACATTCAAGTATGTTGTTTTGATGAGGCGGAATCTCCAGAAGCCAAGTCCCTACTCAATTACATTCTTTGTTATTTCATAAATGCAAGGATCTCAACACAAACTCACCTCATTCATGGAGCTGGACCAGTGTGGTACAAGGACATCATTCCATTGAAAATCTATACTTCAACTTCCAAGAATCTCCTATCATTAGAGTAACTGTTTTCATTGCTAATATGATTGACTCTGCTTTCAATCATTTCAATGAGCATCAGGCCAGTTCAACACCAACTATCAGTCCGGGTTGCTGAAAATGAATCCCCAAAGAAAAGCATTTTCCTGATAATGTTCTTTGACAGTTCAAGGCTCACTTGAATTTCATTGCTGCTGCATGCAGCTCTATGAATGCTGCCCTCAACTTCTCTGTGCAAGATGTCTGCTACAACTTAGGTAAGTATCAGATTTTTGTCATGTGTTTAATCTCCATAACTCATAACTCCAGCAGTTGGCCTGAATTACAAGGCAATCAATGCTTTGCTTTGAATTGATTGATTTGTTACTCTGGTCACTTGCCTGAACACTGATTACTAACAAGATTGGTTTTTTATGCAGCATTCTTGGTCTTTCTCTTAAAATCTATACTGTCAATGTGCACAATGCCAGATACATTAAGGAAAATATGAAAAAAGTCCAAAACAAAGAAGATCAATCTTATACTCCCATGTGTCATGACTTCATCTTCCTTAATATTTACTATGACTTCCTAAAAATCTTCCAAAGTTTTGGACTCAAGCAATATCCCATCAAAAAAGCTGATGAAATTTTTCTGCAACTTGCTCAACTTCTTCAAGTCTTGTGTTACAAGACAGACTCATCTAAAACAGGCGTCAAAAATGTTTCTCAAACTTTCAACTACTAACAAAGTTGTGTGGTAAAGCTTTAGATACGGTTCATTCCCAAAATGTGCTTCATTAAAAGACCTGCAAGTTTCTCCTTTGCATCTTGCCATTTGGGCAGTCATTTACAACCTCAAGAAACACACCAATAGTAATTACTCCTCCATGAATCACTAAATGTCTTCATATAGGGTAAAATCCTCCCAGGTCTAATCCAGCATATGTTGGACAATGTCTGGACAACACACGATATAGGTCCTCCACACTCCAATGAATGTCTTCAAATAATCTGTGGCCTCAAGCCATTGAGACACACAAATAGTGTACCAATCAGTCTCTTTTCTTTCTATGTCATAAGCTCAAACCAAGGAAACTATGAGCATCTGAACTCAAAGCTTGGAAGCATGAAGAAAACTGAATCCATCCCAACATTTTTGGTAGTCTAGCAAAACCCCTCATTGATATCACTGACCAGAATTTTCCAAATGAACAATCAAGCAAGAAGATGACAAAGCCAACAATTGACAAGCTCACTTTGAGCAAGAACCTCATCCTGACTCATATCTTAGTCATGCTCGATGAAGTCATTGATGTTCTTACTGACATTGAGAATACACAAACAAGATTGATCAACTGCAAAAATGCTTTTTCACAATTCAAAAAGATCAAGACCAATTTAACAAAAAAGCTAGTGTTTTTCCATCTTTTGAACATCCTTTGCACACTGATCAGCTTGAGACCTCCATTCTGGCTCTTATTTGCAACTTTCAATTAGGCAATTCAAGAATGTATTTGAGGCTAGAAACTATTAGCAACAGATCATCCTTTGTCAGCAAATTTTGATAAGGATGATTTACACAGGCTGCTCTCAAACTATAACTATGAAACTGAGGGTATCGTATCAGTGGCTTCATTCAATGTCAGGAGACCAAAAGAGCTTCTTGGTTGACACTCAAGTAATCATTTGAAGCTACCACAACATGTAGCAGAATGTGAGGCCATTTATCCTATTATTGACCATGAGTATGCAAGGTTCATCAATGATCCAATTGTTCTTCAGACAGAATATCCTCATACCCCACAATAGTGTGTTGACTAGGTTAATATCCTTATGTTTTTCTTGCAGGATTCTCATTGGAACAGCACAATCCAATGGCAGATCATTGAAGACTTCAATCAGAAACAGAGCTTCAAATTTCTACTTTACACTTACAATTTTTTCAAATCAAATGATGAGACAGCAAAACAAAAGAAACCATATGATCAATCTGATAACAACATTGGTGATGAAGCATGCAATCACATTTCCTATGGAAACTAGATGAAAATGACCTTGTTACCTCATTTTATGTTAGTTAAATTTTTCGGAAATTGTAATAATTGCACAATATTTTGCTAGTTTTTGGTTTAGGAGTATATCTTTGGAGTCTTTAATTCTGTGATTGTGATGACACTGAATTTTATACATACCTTGTTGAAACAGCAAGAGTTGTTAGTAACCAAACAATGGTATTAATTGTTTAGAATACAGGCTTGTTGGTGGTGAGGTAGTAACTGAGGGCAACTAGAGCTGTGCTGTGAAGGTAGTATGGTTGTCTATGCAGGAGGTTTGAAAGTGGTAAAATTGCTAACATGGTATGTTGGATCTGATAGTGATCCGCCTTTGTAGTTTCATAGGTAACAGTGGGAAAACCGCTAAATGCCAGACCAAATCTTTGAAATTGATCTTCCTCAAGCTCATTATGCCTGGAAAACAAACAGTCTATGTGGAAGCCCCAACACATCTAAAAAACCAATTTATCTGAAATGTATCAGAATTAAACCCAAGTTATCATAAATGTGGTCGAAGGCCAGAATTATGAGAAAACTGACCAGTATTCATTAAGAAGAAAAAATATTTGACATCATGATTCTGGTCAATGACTGGAATTACAATTGAAATGGATGAACATTACAATAAGAAACAATGACAAAAACAGCTTACTACTGTGACATCTAATTTTCTTAATGGCAATCTAACTTAGATCATTTTTCACAATATTGTTTACACCATTCTTTTGATCGCCAACAAAATAGATTTGCAACAAACTAAAACATTAGACAGCAGTCAACAAAAAAGGAAAACAACAACACAATCAGCACCTTACCTTGGGGTCTCATTGCTGTTCACAAGGTATGGTTCAAGTAAATTAACACTGAAATATTCATTGTCAGCAATATGTTAAAACAGATGATTTGTGAGTGTTTGTGAAAAATAATGAAAAGAAATGAAAGCAAGTTATCAAGTGAAACTGATGCATCCACATCAAACCCATTTAAGCACAAATGCCGTGCAATTTTATTATGCCATTTGCTACATGTATGTTGGTATATAAAAGACTTATATGTTTGTGAATTAATTCCTATGTATACAAAAGCATCAAGTTTGGGAGAATGATTCCACCTTTTGTTAATGTGATTTCCCTGAAAGGGGGACACAGATATGTTGTTCTTGTTTTACTCTGTCAGACTTGTGATATTTTCTTGTTTTTGTAGAAGTGTAGAACAAAATTCTGATTCAATTAATTTGCATGAGGTTTGAGATTTGGTGACATTTTGAAAAATTATTGGGATTGTTCATATGTGAAGTGAAAGAGTAGGTTCACGATTTGGTGACTCCAAAAAACTTGCAAGGCATTATTGTGAGAAGATGGCCTCTGTTCCCAAACAGCAATCATGCTTGGGAATAGTTACTCTTGGATTCCAAAACTTCATTCTTGTTCTTCAAGTATGATATCTTGATCTTAAATGAATTAAATGGTCTCTTCCTTCTTGGCAAGCAGCTCACCAGAAAGAAATTCTCAACTATTGTCCTCTAAAAATTTCATGGGATCACTTTTTAACTTTGTTGACATCTCAAATTTTCACTCAGCACAATGTACATTATTGAAAGGTACCTGGCAAATACAGAAACAGTGAATAACACACCAAATATAAGAATAAACATGATGAACAAAGGAACACCAAAAAACAAGCCAACCCTACCTACTGTGTTCAACAGCAGCCACAAAAATGCCATTCACTATGCACCAAACACAATGATCATCCATGCAAACAATGTGGAAATAAACAAGAATAAGCTCTTGCTTCTTTATCTATTCTGCTAACCCTCTATCTTAGCATCTGACCAACACAAACATACTTACAAACAATGATAACCAAACTGAGTGCACCAGTGTTGAGGCTCTCTTGACCAAAGGCCATAACAAATATGATAAAGAAAATTCCTGCGGAATGAGTAAGTGTTTAAATTATCATTTCAATTTGAAAAAAATCTTCCAGCAATGTTGTCTTTGTTGTATGCTTACTTATTTTATAATATGAACGCACCAGTTTCATAATGGCTCTTTCGCTTAATTCATATGTTGGTGTCCTTTATTGGTATTCTGGTAATTGACTGAACTTGCAATCTGTTTTTTTGTTATTTTGCCATTTCATAGTCAAATATCACAACATCTTGTTTTCATTTCATCCATCACAATTCCAGTCACTGACCAAAGTTCCGACATTATTGTGCAATTGTTTCATTCAGTTTGCTAATCTAATTACTACTGTTTCTCTCAGGATATATAGATTTTGCAAGATTAGTCTTCTCATTTTTTAATACAGGATTACAAGCTTCTGACTGTTTTATATGAAATTTTTTAAACAGTCCATGGATGCACAAAGAAAACAAAAGGTGTTTCAAAATACTCTGATGCTGCAGTTGACTGTGATCAAACGGGTGACTCAGCGGTCTGCAACTAGGTATTGAAAACAAAGACAAAAGATGGCACAACTTCTGGAGTCCCAAAGGGTTCTGGAGTGCAGGGTGACACCAGTTATGTCAGTTTTGAAGAGTCAATTCAAATGAGTTTCATGGAAGCACTTGCACAGCAGTCCATTGAAGGAAGTATCAATCTTAGGGACATGTCAGTAACTCTTGATGCTTTATCCCTGGATGTGATTGGATCCCTCAGCATTCTTTTGACCCTCACATGCCAACTATCATCATACATTGTGTGTTGACAAAAAAGGGAACGCTAACAATTATCCTGATAACCAGCTGATTTCAGGGAAGTATGGTACTACCCAAGTTGTTGAGAGGCCTTGGGATGCATATCTAGTTGCTAATGCACAGCTGTTCATTGAAAATTAAACAAGGACATATTTTTTGATAAAAATGTTCATGTTAGATGAATCTTAATTTAGTTCAAAAATGACACAGTCCTTTTGTTGCACTGTTTTGCCAGGGCAAAGATCTTTTGTGACAGTGATCCATCCCATTTTGCATTGGTGTTGGGCTCATTGGAATACAGACAAACAGACGGTTGGGTATTTTGGTAGTGTGGTTGATTTTTTGGACTTGATTGTTATGACATATCCAATGTGTGTTTCATCTAAAAAAGTAAATGATTGTTTTGACATTCTTCAACTTACTACATAAAACAAAATAATAACTGATGCAACAAAATTTCGTTCTTGGAGATCTACCAAGAAAAGAGAAAAGGAATAACATACTTAGACTACATTTGTGCAATTGACTCAGACCCCATGAGACAGAATTTTATTCACACACTATTTTAAATTTGTGCCAAAAACCTAACAACATATCATACACTAAGTCATTAACTGTAAATATGGCAATATTGCAAGAACTTTATTAAACAAGGAAAATGATGTATTTACAACATATTTATTTTTACTCTTGCAAGTTGAGTGAGAGCTCAGTGCAGCTGCACATAATGTCAAACAGCAAGAAAAAATGCAAGGTAAGTGATTTTGCATTTGAAATTATTTGTTTTTTCATTAGACAACATGACTCACATTGCACATGAAACATTTTTTGAGTGTAATATTTTATAGATGAAATGATTTTTGTGGGCTGCTCTTTTTTGTTTTTCATATAAAATTGATATGTTATGTGATGAAGATTGTTTAAACAAAATTTTAACTTCATTTGAAATCATGTGTTTGCTGCTGCAGAGGTTTGGAGGTTACTTCAAATGAAATCAACATTTGATGATGTAGTTAAAGGTTATTTTTCCTTGGAGGTCATGCTTTTCCTTTTTGATTCTCTCAATTTTTCATTTGAAAATATTCTTTTACAATAAATCACTTGTTTTTCTATGAAATCTTGTCTTGTATTTCATATGAAATATGTTCTATCATGTGAAATATTGTCATTTCAAATGAGTTTTGCCTGCAGATTGTTCTATTTTGTTTTCATAGGAAATTCACTTTTGCAAGAGAAAATTGTTTCAAATGATGTCAGATAACACATGCTTTGTATGAAGTGTAATTTCCTGTTTTTATTTTTTCAATGGTCATGCAAAATTCAACAATCAACCCGAATCTGTGGGAAAGAAGCAGTGTGTTGTGCACCATTGATTTTGCCCCAAGGAATACAGCATTGTAGGGTGTGTGTCATACAACAATCAACTAGTGTTTGGGGATGTTTTGGAGGTAAGAGTAAGGTTTTGTTATGCATGATTATGTGATGATTTTTACCCTCTCCTCATTGGTTTTCAAAATCATTTTATTAAAACCAACTAATGCCAGGCACAGCATTACTTTTTGAGAAGATCAACAGGGAATTGGGATTTTTACTTTGCAGTTTTAATGGAAAATAAAGGCAAGAACTTGTTTTGCTAGTGTTTTTGTATGAAACATGTGTCTCAACAATGGATGCATCCAATTACAGTAACTTTACAGGTGATATGACATGTTTGTTCATATGACATGTGTTGTCAACTCCTTTCGCAGGAATTTACTGGTGAGGGTTATGTACATATTTTTTATGAAATAATGTTTTTTGCCTGTATGAAAAAAAAATCGCACAGTTGAAATTGTCTTTTCCTTCTGTATTCCCATTGTGACAAATATTTTTTCATTTGAAAATTTTCTTTTTCATACTAAACATTTGTATCAAATGCAACAATGAATACATCAATGTACAGTATGTGTAATGCATTTAACCAAATGTTGGTGATATATTGGAGGTGAGTGTAAGTTTTTATTATGCATCATAAGGTAATGATTTTTACCTTCTCCTCATTAATATCAATAGCCTTTTTATATTTTCACATTAAATTTTGATAAACCAAGCTTGAGATGCAGTATTATTTTTTGACATCAACTACAGTGAGTTCAGAGTACTTTGGCTTTGCAGTTTTTTATGGAAAACAAAGGTGCAACTGCTTTTACTCGTTTTTTATGGCAAATATGTATTTCAACAATAGATGAAACCAGTTATAGTAACTTTTTGAAATAACATGTTTTTTCAGATGAAATGATTATCTTCTTTCATCACAGGAATTCACTGGTGAGGCCTAAGTCTACTTTAATGAAGATGCATTGTGTTTTGGTTTCATGTTTAACTTTTTCTCCCAGTTGAAATTGTCTTGTTCCTTCTCTGCATTCCCACTGTGATGTCTATGTTTTTTATTTTACAAATATTGTTTACATATGAAACTGTGTTCTGTGTATTTTTCTCCTTCCTATGTTTTTTGTTGTTTATGGTTTTGTTTCAGATAGGGGTAGTAATTCTTTAATCACAATAAATTCATCAAATTAGCTTATGGTAGAATAAATTTTGGGATTATTTGGGAGAACAAGACAATTTTGGACCAGGGTTAGTAGTGTATTGTTTTGATGTTGGAAGTTGTCATGGCTTCAGCAGGCTTTACATCTTGGCATTCAGTGACTGAGATACATTGTAGGGAACATTTTAGGTGATTTTGTCATGATGAATCCAATGGTGTAATTGAAAAGGTTTGAAAGTGATCAAACCATAACAAAATTGTAGAATGGACTATACTTGTACTAGTTTGAATACGTGTATATGGATATACATTTGTTTACTTACGAGGGTTGAATAACTTCCCTTGACATGAGCCAAGGATGCTCTCTTGGACCTTCAGCCTCTGCTGGGCCCATGAACAGGACACAGGCACTGTCCACCTCTTTGTATAACACAGGGGGCAGAGCCAATAAGCTACTTACACTTGTAAGGTCTAGGATCTTCCAACTGAAACCTCCCAAAGGTCCTCTTCCAAATATAGGAGAATATTTGGGATAAAAGGAAGTAAACATACTTCATATCACAAAAAGTGTGATCACAGAAAACATGAATCGTTTTTCACAGAAAAACACTTCACATCACAAGAAGTACTTCACATTAAAATGCTTCACTTCACACCAAGTATTTTTACACAAAAACACTTGATGTCACAAATGAGTTTCTTCACTAGAAAACTTCATCTATAGTCGATATTGACTAGAAAATGATTATAATGTTACATACATGATAAAAACAAGAGGACTGAGAGGTAACAGTCCTCATTTGTAATCACTAAACTTAACTCATAATTTCATTCTTCAAGCATCAAGAAGTCATTCATACTTCTTTATCTACATTACCTACCATTTGGCTTAGGTCACTATTGTACAATAGCCGAGCTCCAAAATCTGTACCTGCTCGTACCACCACACAATTTGTTTTTTATCTCTCCTATGGACGCACAGATGCCTTTTCTTGGTCAATCGATGGACCATTGTTCAAAAATTTTCTTCCAGCAGAGTACAAGTGTTGTCGCACGCCATCGTGCCAATGATTTTTTCATCACACCTCTGAAGAGTACATTCAAGAATCTATCCATCAGTACCCATCTAAGAAAACAGCTGTGCAAGATGTCTTTGTCAAAATTGACTCCCGAGGACTGAAGGTGGTTGGGTAGAAGTGTGGCATGGGTGGCAAGAACGCCCCATTATGCTAGATTCCTGAGCAAGATCCAGTACAGGATGCTGTTGAAAAAACCAAAAAGACCACGTACTTCAAGTTAACTCTTCCCAACACTGGGAATGAGCTCAAGGTGACATAGGCCAAGAATCTGCCATTTTTAGTACCCTAAGGTACTAAAATCAAT
>JALLPD010000244.1:0-18351 GCA_036940065.1 Cyclotella cf. meneghiniana
ATGTAGTCGTAAATTTGCCTGCAAAGTTTCAAAGTTCCATAGGCGGGACTGAAAACAAACTTAAAATATCGACTTTGATGGACGTAGTAACAGCCTTATTGTATGGTAAACAATATTGTAAGATTATTCAAGATGGGGTATTTGTACAAATACCAATATTGGTATGTAAACAATAGTATCCTATGTCATTGCAAAAGCTCATGTTTAGATCATATAGTGCAAAGATAAAAAAATATAACATGTTTGAAAAGTGAATAGGTATAATAAATAACACAGAGCATATTTGATAAACAAAGGTCTAACAAGCACCAAGTAAAATTATGAACCAAAGACATCTGACAAAAAACCTCAGGGCCGGTCTAAACAAGTTGCCGCAGCCCCTGCACACTAAGCCAAGGGAGGTGTGGGTACCTGCTAGCTACTGTGTTCATCTCCCATCACGCAGTGATGTAAAGTGAAACAGACATCCCCTGAGCACTAAGCCAAGGGAGTTGCTGGTACCAGGAAGAACTGATAAACAGTGAAACGAGGGAACTATTGTGAAGAAAGTTGTGCAACCTCGGTATGCAGTATTTTCTCGTGCAGCCAATAAGATACTTTCTCTGCAGCAAATAATAAGTAAGCCAGGATCACCATTTAAATTTAAAAAACGATCAAACTCCATTTTCTCCAAGAAAAATTTCCACGGACAGGTTAGTTGTACGGTATGGTAGTACGTATAACTCTAGTGTAGTTTCAAATTATTCGTCTTTCTCAAAAATGAATGACTGAACGGATAATCACTGAGTATTGCAAGAAAGTTGTTCATTCGAACGCGGAGGATGCTGCAAAATATATTTCTGTTTGTGTGTGTGTAGGGGGTAGCTGCAACGAAAAGGGGGGGGGGGGTATGCACAGCGCAAATCAAAACTTTGTGCAGAGTGACCTCGCTGTGGCAACCTTTTTCTTTATGTCGCTGGAGCTGTGGGCAGTACGTACGACAGACAGAACGTACCCGCAGCTCCCTTGGCTTAGCGCAAAGGGGCTGCGGCAACTACTTTAGACCGGACATCAAAGTCGAGCGTGATTGCAAAGGAGCACACACTCAAGCAATTTTCTTTGTGTCCTTGAGAATGGTACACACGGACACTTGAATGAATTTTAGGGTAAAATTGAACACAACACCTGGATACATATTATGGTTTAGGTGAGATTTTTGGCAAGGGCTAAGAAAATGACATGAAATAATTTATAAACGAAACATAAATTTTCATCACCTAAATTTAATACGAATTTTGGCTACCGTATCTCAGATCATTTTCTGTTCTATCGATCCAATTTTTATATGATAAAATCTTAAATGTTACGTGACTCACAATTCAAAGTTCATGGGATTAAAAAGATCTTAACCTCCTTGACGGACAGACGAGAGCAGGCATTTGAAACTTTTAAACGAAAGGAGTCTCTCTCTCCACTACCATATGCTGTGAATAGGATTTGAACCGCGAGTGAACAGAGATAGAACAGGTCAACCCAGTAAACTAACACCAGGGATACAACCATTATCATGAGCTCCTCCTTCGAACCCAATGTGGAAACGGACTATATCCCGCAGAACATTCTGCTTACGGGTGGTGCTGGTGAGTTTCTTGCAGCACTGGTGTTCTGTCAGGCTGACATTCACGAATATCCCCTTTGCACAGGCCCAGCCCTCCCACCGGGGCTGAATTATCTATTCATGTCACCATGACAACGTGGATCTCTCTCAAGTATGCTTGTCATTCTTCTCTCGTTTGATCGAATAGGCTTCATCGGGTCCCACGTCGCCATCCTCCTGGCGAAAAAGTACCCCCACTACAACGTCGTAGTCTACGACAAACTGGACTACTGCTCCTGCCTCGCCAACCTCGATGACATCGCCCGTCTCAAAAACTTCAAATTCGTCAAGGGGGACATCACCTCCCCCGACTTGGTCTCGTACGTCATGGCCGAGGAACGGATCGATACCGTCATGCATTTCGCGGCGCAAACCCACGTCGATAACAGTTTTGGGAATTCCTTCAATTTCACCCAAAGCAACATCTTTGGAACGCACGTCTTGCTCGAGGCCGCCAAATGCCACCGCGGCATGAGGAGATTCATTCACGTGAGCACGGATGAAGTGTATGGAGAGGGGGAAACCTTCGAAACCGAGGCCATGAAGGAGGAGCACGTGTTGGAACCGACGAATCCCTATGCTGCCACCAAAGCCGGGGCCGAGTTTTTGGTCAAGAGTTATCATCGTAGCTTCAAGTTGCCGTGTGTTATCACGAGGGGTAATAATGTTTATGGACCGCATCAGTTTCCGGAGAAGCTCATTCCGAAATTCACCAATCAGATTTTAAGGGGGAGACCTGTCACTCTTCATGGGGATGGGAGTAACACCAGGAACTTCCTGTATGTCGAGGATGTGGCGCGTGCCTTTGAGGTGATTTTGCATAAGGCGATGCCGGGGATGATTTACAACATTGGTGGAGACAATGAAATTAGTAATTTGGAGGTTGCCAAGAAGTTGATTGAGATTCTGGGAAAGAAGGACCAAATTGAGGAGTTGATTAGTTACGTGCCTGATAGAAAGTTTAATGACTTGAGGTATACCATCAACAGTAGTAAATTGCATCAATTGGGATGGAAGGAAGAGATGCCATGGGAGGAAGGACTTAAGACGACTGTGGAGTGGTATACAAAGAATTCGGGAAGGTTTGGGAATATTGAGGATGCCCTTGTGGCACATCCAAGGATCGGAGTTGCTCCTGGGACAGCTCTGAGCGTTGAGAATGGGTTGAATCTGGGATCGTAATGGGTTTTTGATGACAGTCTTGATGGGACGGGGTGCAACATCAATGTAGCGTTGTGGACTGTGTAAATGGATCGAGATTTTAATATTTTACTATTTAACTAATTCCGGGAAGCGAGGAGAGAAGATGCATGCCTGATTGAGTCGTTTCTTCATTCGTGGCATTCCCGCACAGTCCAACCCAGTTGAAACAAATGCAACTAAAGTAAGATCATTTTTCAATGAGTGCTTATCCGGATAGCTGCCAATCCTTCTTGTTTCTCTGTTGGATTATCATTTTTTTACAACTGTGTTCGCTTTAAACACTACTTCTCTCATTAGATCGTACAACCGACCCACGATGTCTCATCTCTTTTTCTTTCGTCTCGTCTCCACTTTCCTAACCACTTCATTGTGACTCCCCCCTTCCAAGCTCACCCTAGGCCTCAACTTCTCTGCCAGTCCCCCATGTTGACTAAAAAACATCTTCCAATGCATTGCTGCATCAGTTTTTCCCATGAGCCATTGTCTAAACATAGGATTCTTTTTCGATTCCTCGACAATTTCGGCAGGAATGCCAAAAATTTGTAGACAGGCAGTTCGATATTCTTCTTCTTCGTCGATGGTGATGATTGGCTCTTGACTGGAGGTATGCGAGACGTGCGCGCTTTGAAGCAGGTGTTCGTAGGCTATTGTGATGTCTCTGAAGTCCAACAGCTTGTGAGTTGACGGCTCATCTTCGTCATTACGTTGCTGAACTACGTCAGGATGATGAAGTTTGGCTGCCTCGAAATAGGCATGGCGTAGTTCTCGAACGGTGGGCCGGCAATGTTCCGTGAAGCCGAGCATGGATTTTGCGGCGGCTGTGGAAATTGGACGGCAAAACTTGATGAGGGGGAAATGGGGGGAGCTGCGGCAGAAGTATTGCATCGATGGGTCGAGCTTTATTTTAGATAAAATTCGAATCATGTCGTTCTCTGTCTATGGTAGGCTATGGTGGGATAACATCAGGGTAAAAAAGCACTGTATGCGGAGGTGGAGCGGACGTCTACCATACCCCGGAAACAGGGGCTTTGCGCCAGTCACGCCGGACGAAACGTGTATGTAAGATGCAAAACAAGTCCTCCGGCCTTCACCCGCCAAAAATCCGTGCAAACCCGAACGTTGATAGCGAGTGATCCGAAAAGGATCCGGAGTCGTCCGGAGGTACATACCTGGAAAAGAATGGTCATTGTATTGGACACTACACGATTCCCGTATGGTAAAATACAAGACCATAATATTATTATTACATATTATATTACATACATATGAGCGAACACAATCTGAACATAATGAATATCAGATAATATCTTCTTCAAACGCCGGAGATTAAAAAAAATCCATGGCAGCTGATAGCTGCTGACGCCATCGCTGACGCCCACCACAGCTAAATATCATCTATTCCTCTCGAAAGTAAGCTTTCTAGAGTACACAACTCAGGCCACCCACGGTGAGTTGAATCAAGCAGTCAGTTATCTCGTGGCGAGACGCGTAACAGTGATCTCGTTCTCGACATTGCCTCCAACTCGATGATAAGTGTAACGCGGGTTTACTCGGTTTCGTGAGAGACAGCCCGTGGTGGCGCTTTGACCCACGTCTCTCCATCGAGACAAGGGTACTCTGCGATAGTTTCATGATGGGCCTCGATAGAGAAGGATAATTGGCATCCTGCGTTCGATAACTTCTCATCCCGAATTATGACGTTGGCTTGTTGAGAACTCGTGGAGAGTCTTGCCTTGCTTGGAGTTGGCGTTGTCATGTCATCTCTTGATCCGTGTCGATTGTCTGTCATCCATTAGTTCAAATGACGTGTTGCGTTTGAGAGGCTAGATCTGTTGTACTCTCCAATTTCGATTTTCGACACGTCTCGACGCCATTTCTTCCATTCGCAACTTCGGCGTCCTGACATGTTCTTTCCTTCTCCTTTCAGCTCTAAAACTTATAACTCGACAGTTGCACCTCTAAAAATAACGCACTGATCATCAGCATCTCGAAATCAATTCAACAAAAACAACAACGTTATCATCCATCCATCATGTCGCGTTCCAGTACCGCCAACCCCCCAAACTACCACGACCTCCTAAAAAAAACCGAACACTACGACAAAGACGAACGCTACATGGCCATCTCGGACCTATGCGAGGCATTAAAACGCAATGCTTCTCGCGTGAACACTGAAGAACAAGGGGTCAGTGGCGCCAACCCCGCCGTGCCCCATGTCATCATTGACCCTCAAACCGAACGAAGGATATGCTCCGCAGTCTTAGGACTACTAGATGACAAATCGAATGATGTGCAAACAGTCGCAGTCAAGGCGCTGGGGGTACTACTCATCACCGTCCAAGAAGAACAAGTCGTGGAAATTGCCGATCGACTCACCGCCTTGGTATTGGACGTCGACAAAAGTGATTTGAGAGATGTATATGCCATTGGACTCAAGACATTGGTGGAGACAGTGCCCGTACAAATGGGCAATGTTGTAAGTGCCCGTCTCATCCACCGGTTAATCACTGGCATAGACCAGAATTCTCTTGCCATCGAAGCCCCGCCCGACAAGGCCATGACGGGGGATGAAAAGAACAAACTCGATAAAAATTTGGAGGAGATTGTTTTAGCGTGTCTCAACGTATTGACAGATTTGTTGACGAGATTCGGTGGATCAAACAACAGTAGAATGACGAATCAGCATGAGCCGCTTTTGAATGTTACATTGGCACAACTTGCCTCCTCGAGGCCCAACATACGCAAACGCGCGGGTTCTACCATTGGTGTACTCGCCACAGTCATTTCGGATACCTTGCTCCATCGATTGGTGGATAGGGTGTTGGAGCAGATAGATCGAGCGGAAGGATTGGGGAAATCGGGGAAGAAGCGGGCGAGACAGGCCGCCGCCTCTACCACTGGCGGCGTGGCGGCAAGGGCGGAAAAGAAGACTGCTTTGACGACAAATGATGGACAGGGCTCTTTGATAACTAGTGATACCCGTTCCTTGATTCGGACAGTATGCACTGTCTCTGGGACGGTGGGGCATCGTCTCCATCAAGGACACGTAGATCGAATCGTGCCCATCTTTTTAAGGTTTTGTGATCCTGAGGATGCTGTCACCGGTGACGATGAAGAATGCAGCGATGAAGAAATGGAAGACAGCACTAACAACAACGCCTTCGTAGAGGGATTGAGTGAAGAGGCCGCGACAGCAATGCAGATCGATTTACGGGAAAGTTGTTTCGCCGGATTTGAATCGTTTGTATTGCGTTGCCCTGCCTTGATTCAGCCTCATTTGGATCAAATTGTGCTTTCGGCCTTGGCCTATATGAGATATGACCCGAATTATTCGTATGGGGACGAAGATGATAATGGAGAGTATGAAGATGCAGAGGAAGATGATGAAACTTTGGAAGATGAAGAGGAGGGAGAGGAAGATGAGTATTCGGATGAGGTGAGGTAGCTGTTTTCCTTTTGAGCGACACTGGTGTATCAAGAAGTCATGTAATGCAAATCGTTCTTTTCTTTGCAGGATGACATGTCAGACGAAGAAGATGACGAAAATTGGAAAGTACGTAGGAGTGCCATTCGCACACTCACAGCAGTAGTGGAGGCTGCAAAGCATGACCCTTCAAAGTTGTGGATCGACAAGTATGCATGGAGGAAGAATTCTGACAAAACGATTACTGTTGCTGGTGCTCTTGTGAACAGGTTCAAGGAGCGCGATGAGAACTGCCGCGTGGATAACATTGAGTGTTTCACTCGACTCCTCTCCTACACTGTCTCCGCGGCATCGTCTGGAGTACTCGTGCTGGCTTCTCCTAGCTCTATGGACGACGACGCTTTTTCCGAATCCGGAGCATTATTAGTTGATTTTGGCTCAAAGGTTTCTGCAGCCATTGTGAAAGCCTGTGAAAAGCAGCTCAGTGCGAAAAAAGGAGGCGAAAGGTCCAAGTCATCGGCCATTGCTTTACTCTCCACTCTCTGTCTTGCTCCTGGTGGCATTGGAGGTTCTGATCAAATTACTTCTGTCTTCCGTCACGTCAAATTAATCCTTAGCAGCGCAGATGACTCCGTCTCACGCAGAGGTGTCATTGCAAGCAATAAGTCGCTCAAACTTGAAGCTCTGTGTCTTGTGCGAATCATGCTGTCCTGCAACAAGCACGATGCTACAGACGTAAAGAATGCGCTCATCCCCATATTGCTCCCCGAATTATGCATGAAATTCGACTGGTACAAGGTTATCGCTGAAGCGTTACGAGTCTTGATGGAGGTGCCTCATCTTATCATAGTTGGGTCTGCCACCAAATCAGAGCAGGAATCGGTCGCCAATTCGCTCTATCTCGCAGTCGAACCACGCCTTGCGGAACATGACTTAGACCAGGAGATCAAAGAATGCGCGTTGCTCGCAGCAGCTTCATTGATCTCTCTTCTTCATGCGAGCTTGACTGATGACCAAAAGAACAAAGTCCTTGTCTTACTGCTAGAACGTCTCAAGAATGACACCACTAGGATGGCCGCGATCAAAACCCTGTCCGTGATAGCGGACGCTGCCAAAAAAAGCAATGAACTGGATTTGACACCCATTATGAATGAAGCATTGGGGCAACTATCTAGTATGCTTCGCCAGCAGCATCGTGGACTCAGACAGGGTGCATTGGAATGTCTGGACAGGCTTGTGCTTTGCCTAGGTCCCGAGAGTGATGTTGTGATGGACGATGGTCTGTTCGACTGCGTATTGGAGGATCTTGGAAAAATGATCACACCAACAGATCTTCATATGTGCAGTTTGGGGTGTTCAGCTTGCACTTCTATTTTGAAGGCTCGTCAATCCACTGGCCCTTTGATCAAAAATCACATTCTTCCTGCAGTATTAGAAGTGTCGAAGTCGCCCTTGCTGCAGGATAAAGCTCTTGTGTCGCTCCAACGTTTGTTGGGACAGATGATCCTGAGCAATGCGATCGATTTTGATGAGCTCTATGATTCTTTGGCCAATCAAATTGGGGCAGGAAATTCCAAAAGCAGCAAGCAGATGATTTCCAACTTGGCGGAGTGCATTGCAACCATAGCTGTTGTCACTTCGCGGTCTAAGCAGCAAACCATCGTTCAAAACACTATCAGAGTGATTGAATCGTCGAATGGAAACTTTCAATTGACACAGCTTAATCTTCTGGTAACTGGCAATATTGGTCGTAAGGTCTCCTTGAGCTCTGTGCAAGGCGCGACAGAGAAGCTCGAGAAACTCTACGTCCAAGCTTTTGACTCGTCAAACGAGGATATAAAGCATGCAGCTGCCCTTGCTCTCGGAAGGGCATCCGCAGGGTCAATGGATGCTTTCTTACCTGGTATTCTTACGGCCTTGGAGGAAAGCACGGGGAAGAAACAATATCTTCTTCTCTCTTCCCTTCGTGAATTCATTCATTGTTACCGTGATGCCAAGGCAGGTGGCAGCGATCTCTCGTCCAGCATCCCTTTGATTCTGCCTCATCTTGAAAACAATTGCGAAAATGAGGAGGAAGGTGTTCGCACGATGGTGGCCGAGTGTTTAGGATCATTAGCGTGTATTGAACCGACGTCGGTTCTTCCTCTCCTTGGCAATCTCACATCAAAAGAGGGCGAACACAGTATACTAGTGAAGTGGACTGTCGGAAATGCGGTTAAGTTTGCAATTGGTGGTCGGATCAAGTAAGTTCACAGCAAGTTGTGATTCCTCCTCTTCATTTTGTACCTATGCCAAGTTGATCTCTGGTGACGTTGTTTTCAGTCCCAATGAAATTGGGCCTTATATGCCTACCTTCTTGCTCTTGTTGCAAGAAGACGATCTTGCTGTTAAGAATGTCGCTCTTTTGATGGTCTACTCAGCCGTCCATCATGCTCCTCAGCTTGTTGCTTGTCTAATGAAGGAACAGGTCTTGCCGACAATATACAACCTTGCACAACTGAACATGGAGAGGAAGGTTGACCTTGGTCCCTTCAAGCATACAGTAGATGACGCCCTTCCTCTCCGCAAAGCGGCTCTATCGATCGTGGCTACCTGCCTTGAAAAGTGTCCCACCTGTCTAGATATTCCAGCCTTCATGCCTGTTCTTGCGAAAGCCTTGGCAGATGTTGAAGACATTCAACTCCAAGCGCATCAAATTGTCATTTCCATGTGCGCTCGCCAACCCCTTCCTATTGTTGCCGCTGCAGACTCTTTTGTCGAACCGCTTGAAAAGACTGTCAACAAAAAGAAAGGAACTAAGACTGGGGTGAGTTTGTTGAATACTATCAGCTTTCGCGATAATCTTATCTCATACTGATTTGCTGCTCTTACAACTTGGAAGACGGAGTTGGAACGGGTGTATGAGTGGATAAAGAGTGGACTTCGCGTGATGCTTGCAATCAGTGCTTTAGACGGAGCGATGAATTCTCGAAAGTTTGCAGACTTTGTTGAACGAATCAAGAGAAGCGACCCACACAAACCCTTCCTTCGAGCTGTTGAAGAGGAAATCTAAGTGGTTTGTCCTCATCCGACGGTGACAATAAGACTCAAGGTAAACTAGATGACTTTTATTATACGGAAGTGTTAACCGTTATATCGTTCTCTCCGTTCAGAAAGTTTCTGTAATGCTCTTCAAACTTCCTCCTCAGAATTCCGTTTATAGTGTAGATCACACCCCGCTGCCTTTGTTTCTGATCAAGCATCAACTGTCTAAAAATCCGTTTTTCCTCCTTAGCTACTTCCTCTTTCGTTTGCGCCTCTTTCAGAATTTTCTCCTTTCGTTTTGCCCTGAGTACTCTCAGCAGAGCCTTCTCTCGAACTGCCGTCAAATCTCTGTCCTTTTTCGACGGGGTAGCAGTATTAGGTCGTAGATAATGAGACTCTGTGCTCGCTCTTCTCCAGTACGATTGATAGTACTTGGGAGTCCCCATTTGGCGCATGATTGAGGAAGAGTCACCCGTACAAGGTGAAAAAGTTATTTGCTTTTGGCTTCTTCCGTTTGATACTGAAGTATCAGGGCATTTCTTTGTTATCGAGACAAAAGACTGATTTGCTTTTACTCTACTTGACCACAGGTGTGATGAAGATGCATTCGTATGTCTATCCTCCACTACCAGTGGCATCTTCGTAGAAAATTAAATATGATGTGACTGATTTTGTCAACTTAATTCAACTTTTAGTCCTTCGAAATTTAAAATTTATTAATTTCGAATGAAATAAACACATGAAATTGAACCACACACACTGTATGGTATTCCAATGTATGCCTTCCCTTTGTCCTATTTTTAAACTGAGTCACTTTAACTAAGCTATGCAAGCGACTTAACGATGGAAAGAAGACCTGTATCAGTATTGGTGACTGGAGTTGTCAGGATGGCCTCAAGCGTCACCCAACACCGCCTGTGAAAAAGATTCAGAAGGAGCTTGTCCGTCATGCTGAAGTTGTGTCATTGGATGAGTACGGCACCTCTCGTGGATGCTCGTGCAGTGGTGGGAGGTGTATCAAGATCAAACTTCCCAAGCAAAATAGAGAAGGTGTTATGGAGTTATCTCGTAGCCATCAAGTTGTCTGTTGTAGTTCCAACGAGTGTGCAATGTGTTGGCAGAGAGATAAGAACAGTGCCATTAATCACCTCAAACTTCTCATGTGTTTGATTCGTAATGAAGAGCTACCAGAATACATGAGGAGGAACTAAATATATACCTGCAATACGCCTTTGGGTTGATAAGTTGGTAAGCGGTGAAAATCCGTATTGGGTTTAGTTTTGTGTGGGATTAAACATAAATGATCACTGAAACGCTATATCGAACCATCCCAAAATAAACGACACCACAAGCCGTACGTCTGTGATTCCATGAGCTGAAAGGCATGAGTATTCGAGCGTGTAGACACTCATGATGCTGGCTTGATGTTTCAAAAAAATAGAAAGGAAAGAAAGCACGTCCGGGTTCATAGACGTGTCTCGGAGTCAGCTAGGGACGCCGGCGAGAACTCTGGATGTCGCCCGATGGCATAGGTTGAACGGCCTCGCCAGTCCCCCTTCTTTTGGTAAACCTTGTCGTGGTGAGGGGATATTAACCTTATTGCAAAAGCACGAGCACGAGATGAAGACAAGTAACATTGCATTCAAAGAAAGCATTAATATCTCACCTTGGTCAAACTACCAGGGCAGTTGTCTCAACTAAAGCTACGAACTATTCACACTCTTCCCAAGCAAAGCATTCTTGATGTCCTCGGGTCAGACTTTCTTAATCATTGGTTGTATTGACACAGCCAGAAATTCGGATTTGATGTACTGTTTGTGTTATGATATACGGTGTCGTATTGTTTCAAATTGCATACATGAATGAACGTACCAATCGAATATTTGTAGAGCTTACTTGCTATTTTTTCAATTGATATTGTTGTAGATGGAGTGACATAGCAATCTGTTAACAGTATATATTTTTATATAGTACTATGCTCTGTCGTGTAACCATTGTATTTAGAGGGAAGGCCGTGTCGTTTGAAGCGTTGTGGTTATGGATGGAGTACTAGTTTTCCTACGAACACGCTCTCTAATGCTAGCTCATTAGCTGTAACCGCCGTTGATTTCCTATCCGCGTTTCAAAGCAACACAAGTAAGAGCCGTAGTTTCTGTGGTCGATTTGACGACACAATCTGAGAAATCAAGTTCCGATACCGTTCGCGAGTTACTGCTCCACTCAGTTGGGAGGCTTTCAATTTGAATTGAATTTTCATTCGACATTCCAGTAATTATTGCGAATTCTTCTTCCGACATTGCTTCGGCCAATGTGTTTATTATGTGCTGGTTAAGACATCCATCAGCACAACACATTCGAAACAACCCAGAAATAGTATTAACCTTGTCACTTGAGCTTCCCGTTAAATTGAGGACTGCATGTAGCATACTAGTGTATGTGATGGTGTCTGCTGTCAAGCCTGCAGACTTGATGGATTTGAACGCAGAAACTGCAATCTGTAAAGACTTTCCTTTCCTTTCCCGATTTCCTTTGATACTTGCACAAGCTTTGATTCTTTGATAGATGAGAGAGGTGTTGGTACACCTTGTTATGTGTAAGGATTTAAAAACGACAAGGTATGACTCACAAGATATTGAATGTGACTATGCATGGTTCACATCCTATCTTCTCCATGTCCTTAAAGAGCGAGAGGACTAAGAATTCTTTGTCGGGGTTGTCACTCGATGCTATAACATGAGCAAGTGTATTGAAATGTGACGAGCTGGGCTTCAGCAACTCATCACCATCACAATAGCGTTGTATGCTTTCATCAAATAATGATCTCGCCCGTTCCAATCGAAACTGGCTCGTTCCAATTTCACTTGCACCCCACTGTGACATGATATAGCTTGACAGATTATTACAGAACATCGCATCACAATCAAAGACAAATATGACATACTCACTGCATAGATGCACATTGCGTAAGACGTTGAGTCCGGCGAGCAACTTTTGTATCCAACTTTTGATAAATGGTCCATTCGTCTTAGAAGATCTTCCGCCTTCTCACCCCGCCCTTCTAGTTTGTAGGCTGATATCAATGTGTTAAACATGACCCTGTTCTTTGTTGAATCTTCGACATCATCCAACAAGCACCATGCCTCGTCTAACAAGCCGCTCTTGACACATGCATCTATAGCTATTGATATGGCTTGAGCATCTGCCTTTGCTCGTATGTTTCCATCTCTGTATTGTCTGTCCATTTCTCGGAGCAACTCCAATGCTTTCTCTCCCCCTTTAGGACGATTAACATAAGACTTCATCAGCGCTGTATAGCTGATGACATCTAAATGAGGAAAGTCCCAAAAATTAATGTCAACACTTCTGCTAGAAAAAGCCACAATTCATGATGCTTTGGACATCTCACCAGGTCTCAACGACTTATTACTTGTCAACTGGTAGTTTCTTATCATTCTTTGCAGGGTATTTTCTGCTCGTTCTGCTGCATCCTTTCCTGACCGTCGCGACCATGCATCGATTACTAGTGGAACAGGTTTGTGGCGTAGAAACAATATGACGTAAATTTCAATTTTTTAACACAAGACAAGTAAACTCCACGCACCTAAGTTGTAGGCAATATTTGAGAGCATGAATCTTTTATTCAGTTTTTCGTGAAGAAAGTATGTCTCCATTCTATCCAAGACGCCTTCCGCATTGTCTGCCGAATCATATCCTTCATCAGCTTTTGACCATGCATCAATCACCGCTCCAAAACACTGTAGGCACACATTATAATATAATAGATAACACTTATTTGCATAGTCAAAACAAATCACGATACTTCGGTGAGAGATACATACCTCGGGTCTCGGTCGTAAAAAATCCTCTCCGCTCTTTTCATAGAGTGAAACCAGACGATTGCATAACCGCTCGCAATGCTTCGCACCCTCAATGCCTTTTCCGGCCTTTGCCCAGGCATCAATCACAGTTGTGAAATGTTGTGAATTTATTTGAACTCTCTCGCCCTGTCCATCTTGTTCTTCACGTTCATATAAGTCAGTCATCCAATCCAACACACGTTCTGCATTTTCAGCTCCCCATCCAATATTATTTGATACCATCCCTTTATTATTCCACTTTCGACTTTTAGGGTTGCTTAGTTCTTCACGTATGAGTCGGTCTGCTACTGCATACAAGGACAGCACGGTACTGTAACACACCTCGTTGGGCATGACACCATTCTTCACCATTTGCATTAAGATTCTCTCAGCACGAACGGGATCATCCATGTCTCGGGTGACTCCACCGGAAACAAATCGTTTACGCAATGCATTAATTACAATTGAATAGGAGAATACGTCGGCTGTTATTTCAGGGCTAATTGGAAATTGATGGATGTAAAGCGTGGTTGAAGAAGAGTGAGGCTCAACGCTTGTTTGTTCCATTTGCCTTAAAAGAGCTTCTGCTTTTTCAAAATCCCCTTTGTTGGCATAAAGGTTCAGCAAGTTGTTGTATGATATTGTATCAGGCTTTGAGAATGTACCATTGCTAGATGCCATGCGGATCAGTAACCTTAGAGCTTGATTTTCTGCATCGGGGTGCAATGAACGAGACCAGCAAGTGAGAACATGGTTATAAAGTCTAGTTGTCGGGGTTACATCTTGTCTTTTGAAGCTTAGTTTTTGAGTGTCAGACCTTGGCAAGCGGTCAAACATCTGGCATATCTCTTCCAGTCGGTCTAAAATTGTTTGGGCTTTTTGTGCAGCCTTCAGCGGTGGAAGTGTATTTGGATCACATCGAGACCATCCCAATGCAATCATTTGACAACAAATTTCTATGTCAAGCTCTTTGGAATTTCTCCTTTTGTCGTTACATATCAACACTGACGAAGAAGTTTCACTAAGTTGTTCGGAACATTCAAGTGCGCGACCAATTTCAGTTTTTGCCATTTCAAGTATGTTTTCCATCAACTCGTTCGCCAATGAAACGCCTCGGCTCACTTGCTCTGACGACACACGATTAGATCCACGGTTCTTTCCCCAAAGCTTTGTCCACTCCATGATTAACTGTACGGTTGCACTCTTCCATTTCAAGACAGCTCTAGAATCAACACTGTCAAGTGGAAACGAATTCCTGTGGTGTACAGAGCGTTTCTCAAGGTCAAGAAAGAATTCAGCGGATATCGATTGAGGCACATTAACTGAATGAAAGTTGTCTTTAAACCCACGATGACTTCTTTTGTGGTCTTTTGCCGTCCCCTCTCTTCGCTCGATAATCACCTTCTGTCGTGGAAGTCGCCCGGGGCCTTGATTGTCGCGATGTGATGATGATAATGCTTTGTTTCCGGGCTGGTTGTTCATTTCTTCCAAAATTGTTTTGAATGAATAATTTCTTGCGGAGTTATTGGCAAAGCAACTGCGTGCACAATCCACAGCCGTTGGCATACCCTGTCTGCGAAATGCACCGCTCGCTTGAAACGTCCGCTGCAGAGTCCGAGCTAATGATAACCACTGTATCATGGTGACACTTATTCGTTGGAGGGGATGGAGGTGGTCTGAGGTGGTGTTGATTGTCGAATGATGCTGGATATTTGATGATGTTGGCCTCCGATGTTGATGATGAAGTGAAGCTCGTAGTGATAGAGGAAGGTGGTCCACACCTGTCCACACCATGGAGAATGAAAAATGTTTATATTTATCGGATGAAAAATCGCCGAATACTTACTTTTGAGATAATCGCCAAATACATTTTCTTTCATTTGTATTATTCTTCTATCCCAATAGGCCAAAGTATCTTACATCGAATTCATCAACTCATTGGGATTGATCCATTGGATCACTGGCATGATGCAGTATCTCTCATAGCTTGAAAGATGATAGTAATAGTATGTTTTCATGTGTATCTGTCCAGATTCCAGACATTAAGATCTTGAATCTTGATGGAGATCACAGAGTCAAGGGTCAAAGGTCAAGGCAGGAGGTTTTGGGGGAAGAGTGAAACCAAAACCTCTGCTTGCCCACATTCCCTATCCACCTGTCAATAAAGAGTGGGTCGACATCACATGAGATGTGGAACTAGGTGTATACCGTTGGATCGAGCTTTTGGCATGCGAGGGAGCTTTTGACAATGTATGTGAAAAAGACTTTTGGAGAGAATGGGTCAAAATATTCTCCAAGAATTGTGTAATGTTAGCGACAATCATTTTTTTCCTTGCCTGGGTGAGACTTGATTCTTTCAGGGAGAGGGAGAACAATTGCCTTGCCATCAGATAGAGCATATTCTCTACCAGAGTGACAAAGACTTCACAAAAGTGAGTATTGGAATCATTTTGTTTCAATAGAAGTCAATTCTCAAAGATAACACTGGTGTGCACATGATTGTTGAGCAGATTCCAGCCATTTTGGATTGAGTGAAGAAATACCTGCAACCGCTTTTACAGATGGATACACTGCCACAATGTTTGGAACAAGCCAAACATGAAAAGAATCACACATCATTAATGTGGTCTTTCTTGTCCATTCACTTTTTTGATGAACTAGGAGACTTGACCATCATTATCCACAGGAGAGATGACTTCTGACAAAACATCTAAAGCCACATTGCTATCTTGAGTATCTTTGATGTTTTATAGAAGTTTGCTCATACTGCTGTCTTGCTTGTTAACAGACTCTGCAGCATCAGTTGCAGGGGGAATGTAGGCCTGTCTAGCATTTTTGGTACAAGTCAAAAATCACTTCCAACCCTTATTTGTCAGGTATCGTTAGCACATGATATGAAGTCATTTTGTAATGCCTAAGCCCCAGACAAGTTTCAATATCCCACTGGGATTATCTCAGAAGATTAAGTCAACCGGGACAGGTCAGCAGAATGTTGGGAAATTTGGTGAAATATATGCTCAAGTTAGAACAAATTCTTTGATAAGGGTTGGAAGTCAACCATCGTAGAAATTGGTATGTTTTCTATATAAAAGATGTCAGATATGGTTAGGACTAAGAATGCACATAAATTATATGTGATTGAACCTGTTTACAAGCACACAGCACTGCACAAACCATCCAAAAATTGTAGACCATCAACCTTCATACAATATTGTATTGTACCATACTTGTGTGTGATATTTGTGATCCATCTGCAAAAATCTACGGACAGACTATCTGACACATTATCCAAAGATAATTCACATAGAAATACCCAAGAATTACATAGGAATAGTAGTACAGTCCATAAAGGTTTTATGTGCATTTAAGGGTTGGAAGTAATTTTTGACTTGTATTCTGGAATGAGAGCTCAGAAGATGATTTCTTTTTGCTCAACAGCTTGGGAAATAGAGTGGGCTTACCAGGTTGTTGATGCATGGTCCTACCATATCTAATATATTACTGAAAATGATTGAGGGTGTCGGGGGTTCAGGAAGTGGGTCCATTGAGTAACAGAATGGAAAAGAAGGTCAACGAAGGACTGGAAATAAACAGAGAATGCCCTGAGAGCATATGTTGCTACCATTTGTGGTTTGGCAAGAAATAAACTAAGATGTGTTGCAAGGACAAAATATGAGAACTGAGTGATTTGCTCGCAAGCAATCATTCTGAGGAGACTCTGATCTTGAAATGGTGAGTTTCACCGACAAAGTATGTAATGGGTCTGGGAGAGTGTTGTTTAACCAGATGATGAGAGGTGTGATTCAAATTATGAGGTGGTAGAGTGTCATTTGCACTGTGAGGAATTTCGGCAGTGGTGGGAAACGGTATGGATGTGGGGTTGCTGAGAGTGCTTGAATATGAACTTCTGTGTCAGGGTCCAATATTCAATTTAGTAATTGGAACAAGAATTTTGGTGGGGGTTCAGAAAACACAGGGAAATTTTACCTTCACCTGAAAGATATCTAATTTTTTGTTTGATGCAGAAATCATGGCATGGAATCAAGTAGTACACAACCAAACTGGTTTGCAAGTATCTAAAAATGAACAGATACCATATAAATCTAATGTAGAAAATTCCATACATATCTATTTAACAATATTAGGTATTTAACATTTCACAATTGATTCTCAAATTTTTTTTAATTTTTTAGATCTAGGGAGAATGAATTAGTTAATTCATTGGGCTAGAAAAGTTTTTACTTTCTTACTTGAAAGAATTATTACTGACTCAAAAAATCTAATTACATTGTTATTGGTTAAAATAACATTTCATGTTCTAGGCTCAGTTTATTTTGGATCTTCTCATACTAAAACTAGACATAATCTTGTGAATATCTTCTCATGAAAGCCTAATTATTTCTGCAGGGCTTAAATAATTTTACTGCCTATCAGTGTTGGCAAACAAAGTGGGGACTGGTTTTCTTTCCAGGAATTCATTTTGTTTGCTTTTACACCTTTCTGTATTATTCCTATGCCAAAATGCTAGGGTATCCATTTTTTGGAGATTAATTTTTTTGGAAATTAGCCGTGCGCTTACATATTAAAGCAAATATAATAAACACTCCCAGCTTAACAGCACATTCCACTTATGCAATGATTACTGTCAACAAGAAAAAGAATGTTGCATGAAATTTCCAAATCAGAGGTATAATAAATGTCTTAATTTCTGTACCACATGTGAATGGAATCTTGTGAAAGCTACCCTGGATGACAGGAAAACTTGATGTACTGAAATTATGTCGTCACTAAAATTGTAATATATAAAGTTTTCAGTACAAGGTAGCATTGTATTTCCACTAATGCTTCATGAGACATGCAAGACAAGATTAGATATTTTGTGTGGTCTTGGTTGAGTCATAAGATTTTTCCATACTTCTATTTTCTACATATTGTTGTAGGTAGATGATATTGTTTATATTTGTACCATTACTCTTTAGAGAAGATAATTCTTTGCCAAGAAAAAAATAACAGCTAAAAAATAAAAGCAGTTGCTGAATCCTATGACAAACCTCAATCTAAATTGCAGATTACTGTTTTCAGTTACTGTCCCAACTTTCAATAATCAGTAACCAAAAACAGTAACTTACTGGTTACTCAGTAAGTTACTAAAAAAGTCTGTAAATGTGACTGTCACATCAGGTGTGACTCCTACCACGACTCCTACT
>JALLPD010000245.1:0-18309 GCA_036940065.1 Cyclotella cf. meneghiniana
CCATTAAATCATGCTCTTGGTCAATTTTTGATTGCAAGGCAATATCTTGATTATTGCTTTCTTTGGGAGCACTCTTGGCTAGATCACAAGGGCTGTTGCATGCTTTGCTAGCATTCATGGGGCCCATGATTCAATCACTGGGCTGTGTGATTGCACAGGCTGCTTTGCAGTTGTACTGGGCCAACAGGCTGTTCTGTGCTTGCTTTCACATGGTTGGGGCTGGTCTGCAAATAGGCAAACTATTTTTTACCATTGACTCCTAAAACGCCTGTTGCACATGCAAGAGTCTTCCTGCTTTGCAAATTCACCCCCCCCCTGAATCCAACTTGGGCAATATCTCCACAGATTGTGAATCTAATGGGTCAAGAAAAAAATACTGGTGGGATTGCACACTCCTACTTGAATCCCACATCAAAAATATTCCCTGATGAGACTCCAGCTGCCACCTAACCAAAATTGAGGAAAATCCCTTGGGAACAACTTGAGGGAACTTGAGGGTTGAGAACTTCAAGGGGGATTGCGGTCATTTTAGTTTAACTCATCCCTAAATGGGGTCACAAATAAAGATTTTGGGTGTCATTAGGCTACTAACTATCTAGGGGCTTGATTAGGCCCTAGAAGCTATTTAATTTTTATGTACCGTATAATAGGGTATAATTGGTAGATTTTATATTCTCCATACATTACTTTTGCCTGCTGGGATGTGTAGAACAGGTTTTTAGCTAAAAAAGCTTACATGTTTTTCATCCTTTGAAAAAGGCAATACATATAATATGTCCCCTTTGTACTGTGACCGTAGGCTTCCTTTTTAAAAAAATCACAGCATATGTCAGTCCAGGACTGCCTAGTTTGTGAGAATTTTTAGGGGCTATTTCGAGTCATGGTACTGTGTACCTGCTCATAGCTATTATGTGCCACTTGTGCGTGTCACCACTCTACCGGTCTTTTTAAGCAACTGCACACCTAGGCAAACTCTGTTAGATGGAGTGGATCATACCCATTTCAGCTGTGAACACGGCCTCAGTGACATGTCTGGTTTTTTTCTTGACTACATGTTGAAGGACATGTTTCAGGCTTGTGAGAATGACTCACAACTACTGCTGAGTGCATAACTCAACACAGTAGCTGGGCTATCACTTGATAGTGTCATAAGCCATGAAGGATATCTTATTTAATAGAGTGGTGAAGAGTGGGGAATAATTGGAAATTATGAGCTTTTTTCTACTGAACAAAAATGCTGCTCTTGCACATTACTTAATTTTGTTTGCAGCACCATCAAGGCATGATGTTCTTCCATGAGCTGGTGTGTAGTTTCTACACACCAATGTGGTACAATATGTGGTGTATTTTTTAATCTCGTATCTTTGAACCATCAAGATCCAAAATATCCAGTGTTCTTCTCCTCTTTGGCAAAAGAAAAATGTTTGAATTATATGTTAAGAAAATAGAAGTACTTAAAACATACACTACTCTTGGCCATAGATACTTGGCCTATGCCAGTTATAGATCTCAACATGGGTTACTTATCAATTCCTTTGTGTGCCAAGTCACAAAGAATTCTCACAATTTTGGCCCATATGGATTTTTCGAAAGTGATGTTCTCTCTCTGGGAATTAAGCCAGCAGTCCTTATGGGGGTCTTGCAGCCAATGAAGGAAGGGAGACCCAAGCTGTAAACCAATGACATCTTTCACGGGAAGGGCAATATGTGATACATTCAATGAACATCCAACAATCTTAAATGAAAGTCTCAGTGGTCTCCTAGATGCAGGGATGCAAGTAAACTTTCACAAGAGTACATTTTGTACCATTGAAGTCACGTGTCTAGGTTTCTGCTTGGGACAGAAGAAATTTAAGCCCCCCTAAGGAGCGCATCAAAGCTATACACATAGCACCATCATCTAATTCAAGAAGAAGTGAGGCTCTCTGGGAATGATTAACCTAATTGAGCAATGATCATGGAACCCATCACAAGGTTAACCAAAAAAGGATACTTTTTTTAAGTGGGACCAAGAACAAGAGGAGTTGTTCAATGCTACACTTGCAGCTGTAGCAAATGAAATGCTCTGTGTGTACCGGGATCCTAGTTTACCCTCAGATGTATATCTTGATATATCACAATATGCTATAGGAGCAATGCTTACTCATGTACAAAGAGGAATTGAGCAAGTCATAAGCACAATCTCAAAGAATGTCAATGAGGCTCAACGTAAGAACCCGTTACAAGAACAAGAGCTTCTTGCAGCATACATAGCAAGCAGGCACTTTCACCCTATCATCTACAGAGATGGAGTCACAATCTGATGTGACTACATGAATATTACAAGGGTTGAGATGCATTAGGCAAATCTTTGCATCCTTTAGCAGATATTAGCTATAGATCAGGTCTTCAAGCTACGTCCAAACATATATCTGGCAACAACAATACAGGTGCAGATGAACTCAGTTGAATTCACATGCATTATTCAATCTCGGATATACATCAAGAAGTCTATGCATTTGACAAACTAGATTCCAAAAACAACACTGATTTCCCACTAGACATGATTAGAATCAGAGAAGAACAAGATCAGGATTAGAAACTTCATTACCTAGCACATCACAATGACAAAGCAATATCTCTCCCTACTCTAGGTGAGGAATGGAAGTCTACACAGGCAAGGAAAAAGTATGGATACTGGCCATGCTTCAAGCTAGGATAATTGACTGGTACCACTCCATCCTCTGTAACCCAGGAATCATGTGCACTATGAATTCCTTATCACAAACATTCAAGTGGAAAGGGCTGCAAAGACAGGTTGAAGACCACATCAAGTCATGTGACATATGCCAACATCACAAGATCACAGGAAAGAGTCACTATGGTCAGATGCCACTACTATCCTCACTGAAAGACAAAGATCCTTTCAAGAAAGTGTATGTGGCCTGTGCCCGACCCTGGACAGTTTGCATCAGAAATACAAAAGAAATTCTGACTACAAAATACATACCCTCACAATGGTGTATGCAGCCACAAATTAGCCAGAACTTGCACTCATCCCAACAGCACACTTGCAGCTGTGCCAAAATGTTTGATTTGTGCTGGCTCTGTCACTGTCCCTGTCCAAACACAGTGGGACATGACAATGGCAAAGAATTCATGGGGGAGGAATTTCAGGAGCTACTATCCAGTTATCGAATCAAGAACTGCCCAACAACCATGAATAACCTGACCACACAATCGGTCATCAAGCACCTTCACCTCACAATTGGCAACCAGCTTTGAACAGTGCTCTACAAGGGGATGACTGGGAAGAAGATGTTGCAACACTCATCCAAGCATTGCCTAGGTCATCCACACCACCACTCTAATAATTTAAATCTCACACTGGGTGAAAAAAACTTTTGTTGTGGATATTATTTTCCACCAGAAAGCCGAGATCAATTGGCCCTCATCAAGAAACACTGCTGTGAACAGACAGCTGCTTACAACAGAAATGCGAATCCTAGGAAACACAAACACACCTGCAAGATAGAAGACAAGTCAAGAAATCCTATGAATAGACAAGAAAAAGGAAGCTCTTTACTCCAACAGAAGGATCTACTGACATAGGCCAATTATCTACTCTTCAGTAGTATTCTAAGGTAGCCTCAAAGGTACCTTTAATTTTTCAGGAGATGTGGAACATCTTCCAATTCAAGACATTGCAAATAGCAAGACTTGAAGATCTCACACCTTGAAAATGAGGAAAATATCCAGATCCAAAATGGATTTTGACACACCTGTTGAGGCTTAATGCCAAGTCAGGCACAAACCTACACAGCATCTCACTGACTCATTGGTATGAACATATCAAAACTGTCTAAAATTCTACACAGTTTTGCTTTGCCAGAAAGAAGCATCTCTGCTTTATTGTGACATCATTTTATTTCATTTTACTCTTAATTTAACTAATAAAAATCATCTGCTAAAAGTATTACACATTGAACTATTTTATAGTCTTCTGGTTTTAAATACTTTTTGTCTCAGGTCACTATCAGCCAATAATACATTGAGTGATTCTTTGGGCCATGTGTCCATTGCAATCCTGTCTGTTGTCCGTCTATCTTTGTCAAACCTATCATTTGTCAGTCCATCATCATCAAATTGGTCCTTCACCAGCTTTGTGTTCAGTTTCTAGTTGTTGCCCATCAAGCCACTGTCTGTTTGTGCTATGTGATCCCACTAATGACAAGATTCATGTGAAGTACATTTCCTTTGAAACAAAACCTCCACAAAGCCTTTCAAGACCCTTTTCCTAGTTACAAGTCTCTAAGCAGCCCACACAGGAATGTCTTTGGCAAAGGCCCTTCCAGTGAGGCTTAAACACCGAGAGTGCAAGCACAGATGGGGTGATGAGAAAGCCCCCATCCAATGTGTGCAGAAATGGGACCCAATCCAAGAAGCCCTCAACCTGAAGCCTGAGTCCTTCAAGTGCACCCTTGTAACTGGGTCCAAAACTCAAGTCACTGTTTGGTCCAGACACAGTACCAACATGGAGTTTGTGCCGCATGTGAAAAAGACAAAGAGTACAGCCAAGAAGATGGGGTGAATCCTTGCCTATGACAATGCCAAAAGAGCACATCACTCAAAAAAGGCAATTTGAAGGCTGTTCTCAGCAAACTGGCCAAGTAGCCCCTGAATAAGGCCAAAAAAAGAAAATGACCACAGAGTCACTCTTGTTGAAGGCCAAGGTAGTCAGCCTCAAGAAAAAATGATCGACATGGCCCAAGCAGTTTTCAACTCTATGTCAACCTCCTTGCAGAGGAAGTTTGTCAGCCTTGGGACATCATCATCAAGGAGCAGATGGAGCCATCACCATACATTGAGATCTTTGGAGTTGAACAGAAAAATCACTGGCCAAAACAAACAAGTCATTCCAGAAGAGCCAGCTACTCCACCTCCAGTTGTGTTTTGCACATGACGCAGGAGAAAATTTGAGATCCTATATCTCGAATTACATGAAGAAGTCCAACAAGGTGGGCATTAATCAGTTTGTGTAATGTGTGTTGCAGTTGAATGACTACATCAAGGATTTCACTTGTTTGTTCTACAGCCCAAGTGCCAGTAAGAACACTCAGAAGGTGGACTCCTTTATGGAATTGGAACTTGCATGCAACATCCTATGCCTGTGTCCGTTAAAGTGGCAGGACCAGTACTGTTATCCTGAAGGGGTTAAGCTCCTTGTGATGATCATTTAAGTGCATAGAGCTTGCAAACCAAGTGGATGAAAAGCATAAGGCTGTGAAGCCTGCAAAATCCCAGGGCATCAAACAGCCCTCCATGTAATTCATGTGAGATGTGCATATTCCCAGGAAGCCCATTCATGTGTGCAGAGAAAACTCACATGTTGAAAAAAGCAACAATCAATGCAAAAAGCATGGTGACACATGCATAATGCATAATACCATGGAGTGTGGTTGTTATATGACGGGTGGAACCCCCATACGGGGTACTTTTGATCAGGCTGGGAGAAAGCCTGGCAAAGACAGAAATTCCAAGAAGTCCTACGTGAAAGTAATGGAACATATGGAGAAACTTGAGAGCCTCTCAAGAAAGACAACAAGAAGGGCAGGAAACGGTACCATTATGGGGAAGTGACAGCAATACTGAATCTTCCTGATGCATTGGGTGTGGTAGTACCAGGAAAATATACGTAATTTTAAGAAATCTAAAATTAACCCTGAATTAGCAAATTACACCACCCCTGGGCCAATAAACAATACAAGTCATAAATCAGTTCCAACTCTTATTTGTCAGATATTGTTGGCACCTTATATGAAGTCATTTTTTAATGCCTGAACCCTGGGAAAGTTTTGACATCCCTTTTGGACTATCTCAAGAGCTTAAGACCAGATTGACAGGTCAGAAGAATGTCAGGAAGTTTGTTGAAATACATGTACAAGTTAGAGCAAATTCTTTGATAAGGGTTGGAAGTCAACCTAAGTAGAAATTGGTATGTTTTCTATCTAACAAAATTTGTCAGATATCACTAGCCCTACCATCACTGCTCATACAACATAGAGAGAAAATAATAACCTGCCACCTCAACAATCACACTAGCAACTTCATGTCCAACTCATCTTCTCTCCTTATCTGGGGCGGATCGATGCTGCGGCTCAAACCAAAGGGCAACTCCTGAGAAATTTGTCCTCTGGCCAATGATGCTCATCTCAATGCCAACATGACAAGACAACATCCAAATTTGCATAGCAATTTGTACGCATCCGCCAAGGAGAGAAATAAGAATCACCATCCAGATTTTGATTCTTGCTGCCCTCTTTGGACTGCTCAAAATCTCCCCCCATGAGAAATTGGATGAATCCATCTTCCAGGGGATGGTTGAGAAGATTCCTTGCTAGCCATCGCGTTGACCTGAAATCAACTGATTCTTGTCTTCTTGTGGAAAGTATCATAATTTTGAACATGGATTAATTTAATTTACGCAAATTTGCTTCTACATCTACATCATCGCTTGTTCATAGATATTCTCCCAGCCACCAGCCTGTGAAACAAAATCCATCAATCCCTCCACAGACTCAAAAACATTTAATTGCATTACTCCCACTCCATCTTCATCCTCATCATCACTGGCATTTGGGGAAGCTATTTGGGAAAGATGATTCTTTCACTCCACTCACCATGCACATTGTTCACTGAGGTCCTTTGGCATTCCTGGGTATTTTGATGACTGTTTCTTGAATTGTACGTATGTTGAACACTCTTTTGCTGTACTGTGTAACAAATGTGTCCTCTGATGCCCATACTTATCTTGCAGCTTTTTCACACCTTCCATCTTCTTCAAAACATTTGCTTTCTTCAAATTTGGACTCTTTTCTAGCTTTTTATTGGCACTCTTCCACTTGTTGTTATAGGCTTGCAAAAATCTTTGGTCACTGATGGAGTGAATTTGGTTGCTTGCCATCACACATGATGTAAGTTTCTTTGCTTCCTTTAGATTTTGAAGGATTGTTTCACCTTTTCTCTTCCTTCATATGTTGCCATCTTTGCTTGAGATGACCTTGCATGCACAGCAATCATTCAATCTAGTACAGATGCCACCATACCTTCCATGTATGTATACAGCTATGCTTGTTTTTGAATTGTTGGGTGGACCCATTTCACTCATATCACCATCAATAATTGGTTCAATCAAATCATCAATAAGCTCATTATGCTCTAGGAGCTTCCTGTTGGATTGATTCCATCCATGTTCAGCCAAAGCTTTTAGATTTAAGTTGGTACTTGCATAGGATTTGTGGAAGATCCTGTTCATGAGGGGGGTGATGTCTGTTGGAGCAATTACGCCAGGCAAGCAATGCATACTCTTCCAAGCAATGAGCCATTCTTTTACTTTTGTCCACCAATTTTGAATTTTCCCTTCTGTTCTGATGCATCTCCAACTTGCCACAGCACAGTTGCATAAGTTACACCCATGCACACCCTCTGTTCATGACTCTTGTGGTTGATGTATGAAATAAATTTTGAATCTAAGCAGCTCTGATGACTATCAACAATAATCATGGGAATATGTCATCCTGGAATGCAAGGTAACAGGTCCATCTGGTGAACGTACTCCAGAATTTGAACAATAATGGTGACTTTGATTCCAGCACTGTCGGAGGCAAAGGTGAGACAAGCCACTTGTTTCCCTCTGAAGTTACACTTTGGACCTTCTGGGTAGTACTGACTCTCACCAAGATTGCTCTCAATATCAATTTCTCCAGTTTTTTTATGAATTGGATTCTCCACCATGATATCAAATCCAGTTTTCCAAGTCATGGGAACTTTGCCATTTTTGAGCTGAAAGATGATCACACAGCACACATCCTCGCCAGAACATGATTTGAAAGGTAGAATAGTGACCCGATGGTCATTTGTGCAGCATAAGATCTGTGGTCGAATACCTTGTTCAACAATGTACTTCCTGTTTCCGACGCGTCAATGATTCTTCTGATGGGTTTGACATCTGCTTTCATCAGCACAAAGCATGTAGTCTGGATGTTCAATTTTTATTTCTTGCTTTCATCCACATCTCTCACTCTCCCCCACTTCATTTCTCTTGCAATCAGTGTACACAGGTTGGTCTCACAGTGAGGCAATAAATGCATCTACCATCTTGTTGTAAATGCAATTGTACATTTGCTTGATATTGGACAACTTTGTCCAATATACATGTATCGAAGCAAACTTCTCTCCTCTCTCTGTCACAATCAGATTGGCAGGTCTCTTTTGAAAATTATGCCACCAACTTCTCCCCACATATCCATGAGATTGAGAACAGGTAGTTTGTAACTTCTGAAACTCTGTTGACATTTTTGTGTCTCTTATGATATCATTCATTTGGGTAATAGCTCCTCCCCCTGTAAGAGGCTGGTGAATCTTTGCCTTAGTCGGAAATATCGGTGTCATGTCATGTCGGCTGACCCCCCGAAATGACATGTTGGACCAACATTCCCAACATTTTGGGAAAATTTTGGGAATGTCGGCCTGACATTTTGTTAAATACTGTCATCAAGACCATGCCAGATGACGTGACATGTCATGTCAGGACAACATCAACCAACATGTCAGCTATTTCTTTTGGATATAAACGAAAATCAACAAAGCTTTGCACAGTAATGGTGTGATTTGGTGCAAGAGAAAGTTGCAAAAATGGTTTCATATGCATTATTTCACATCTACATACCATTTTTTCTTTAAAAACGACTGTTACCTCAGTCAGAGTAATGGCCACATGAGTCGTGGACATGGCTGGGCAGTCGTGCAGTGACACGTGAGCTGACACGTGACCCAGCCATGAATCCAGTCATGACATCAGTGACATGATGACATGGGCTCAATTCCAGGCAACATTGTTGGCATCATGGCAACATATTCTGACATGTCTCCAACATTTCCAACTAAGATCTTTGCCACATGAATACAGTTTGAAACCAACATAGAATCAGCATTGTGAACTGGAAACTTAGTCCCTGGTGACTAGGATCAAGGCTTCCTGTCTTAATTTGAGTCTTGATTGTTTCCTTTGGAATATGTGAGCTTGTATCAAACTCTTCTTTCTTCTTTCTTCTTTTGAATTAACTGCTCCAAGAAGCCTTTTTCTGTTTGAATTCATTGTCATATGCATGAGCAATCTGGTTTAGGCATTCTTTGAACTTTTTGGTATCTTCTCTCTTTTTTGTGCAGTACTACCTTTCGGTCTCCCTGCTTTAGCATTTGAATGCATGCTTTCAGACACATCTAAGTCATCATTCCAGTTACTGTTTCCTGTTGAGAAACTTGAAATGCTTGACACTGTTGAATCATCTTGTAAGATGTGGACTTCAAAACTCGCTTCATTTGTTTTTGATTGTTGTTTCTTCATCTGTTGTTCAACCCTCTTGTAAAAGGCATTCCTAGTTATAGAAATTCCTGTCAATCCTAAGCATGGAATTTTGTTTGCATAAGAGTCTCTTGCAGTCCTGTTTCACCACCCTGCCTCCTTCTCCTTAACTAGATTGTTGACAACCACTTGCAGAGCTTCTTCATGAATTTTATGAGATAATGATTTTGGCTGCACATTTTGCAATTCTATGGCATCAGTAATGGTGTCTTTGATTTGAATAAGCATTAAAATTTTATGTCAAATTGCATGAGGATTGGTATGGGCTTATGCAGTGCAATAATATTGTCATGGTGACTTTTTTGCTTGTGCCAAAGAATAAAAGGAAATACTTCACTTGAGAAGAAGTTTCCTTGGTCTAGATCTTCATATTTCATTGATCTATGTCAAAAAGTACAGACAGACTATCTGACTCATGGTCCAAAGATAATTTCACAAAGAAATACCCAATAATTACATAGGATTAGTAGTTCATTTCATAAGGTTTTTTTTAAGTGCAGTTAAGGGTTGAAAGCGATTTTTGACTTTGAATTCTAGATTAAATTTAAAATCAAACATTGACAATAAACCAAAATACGTTGACAATGTATCTTGAAAAATCTTGAAGAATACTCAATTTTGTCAAAAGAATCTGACATTGACACCAAGTCAGATTTGGATGGTTAAGTAAAATCAGATACACCTGAGCCAAGTGCACCAAGGGTACAAATGGACTCAGTGACAGCACTACTCACTGTGCAAAAATTAGTGAACGGAAATCAGCCCTCAACAAAACTCAAACACTTGTCCAGGAGTCATGAAAACAATTTTCTGAGAGCACTATTAGACACAGGGTCTGACGGTGACCTCATGTTCCATAGAAAAGGAACCATCAAGCATTTTCCCTACTTGAATAGGCAGGTCACTTACATCAATTAGGTGTTTCCACACCAAAGGAAGAGTCTAAGTAACATTAAAGTTCATTGAATACTCCAACAGCAAGGCATACACAGTAAAACCAGATATTGTTGAGTACAATGGAAAAAAGATGACTAATCCAGCATTCTTCCTCATCTTTAAGACACTATGAGAGCTTGGAATTGTTCTGGATTTTCAAACAAAGGAAATTACCATTGACGAAATCATTTTTCCAATGAGACACATCAGGAGTTTGTCAGTTAACCAAAGCATGATTCATGGACCACAAAGCACTGAGGAAGCCAGTCAACATGCCCTTTGCATCTTAGATGCTAAATATGAAAAAGCAGACCTTCAGTTAGTTGTTGACACCAACCATCCTCACCTCAGTCTACCTAATCAAAAGAATTTTTTGGATGTCCTCAAAAAATATGGACCTCTTTGAAGGTACATTAGGTGAATGGAACACAGAGCCTGTCTCCTTTGAACTAAAGGAAGGTACCAAACCATACCATGGCAGAGCTTATCCAGTCCCTCAAGCACATAAAAAAACTCCCAAAAAGGAGTTGAACAGACTGTGTGAACCGGGAGCACTAGAATGGCAGCCCGCATCTGAATGGGTGTCCCCTTCATTTATAGTACCAAAGAAACACCAAACTGTACATTTTTCTTGTGATTTTATATTAGAAAATAAACAAATAGTAAGGAAACCATTTCCATTACCTAAAATCAGTATGGTTTTGCAAGGTTACAAGGTTTTACCTTTGGTACTGCCGTTGATTTAAACATGGGCTGTTATACCATTAGACAGGATCCATATGCATCCAAAATCTGCTCCATTATTTTTTCATGGGGTAAAAATTCCAACCGGTCATTGCTAGTTCTTCTGTCATTTTTTCTGTTAATTTAACTCAAAAAAATCATCTGCCAAAAGTATTACACATTCAACTATTTTCTAGTCTTCCAGTTTTCAATACTTGTTTGCTCAGGTCACCCTATTAGATCCTAAGCAATCAGGCACAGGAAATACAATCAAGACATCATGATCCCATATGCTTACACCCATACTACAAGAGGAACTAATCTGCTCCAGAACTTAAATGTTCCTTTTCTTCCCAAGCAAAACAATACATTGTGAAGGATATCCTAAGCAGATTTTTACTATTTTTCTAGCTTTTATTTCAAAAAAAATCAGCAAATTGATTGAATCAACTAAATTAATCAACATTTGCTCAGTTCAATTGTCAATTATTTCAATTCCTAGTTTTAGTCATAAAACAAATAAGACATGTGGCCTGGGCATGGAGGTCTATCTAGAAGTGGGGTGGATGGCCATGGAAGAATCCCATGCTGAGATTGCAGCAGTGGTGGACAGGACAGATTTGTGCTTTGTCACAAGTGGGATGGGAGGCGGGATGGGAAGTGGGGTGGTGCCTGTGGTGACGGAGGCTAGTATAAAGGTGGGGGCTTTGATGATTGGTATTGTTACCAACCTGTTTCATTTTGAGGGGAGGAGGAGGAGGAGGAGGCTATTGGGCAAAAAGACAAATCATGGATATAGGGTACCATGGGGTACATCTTCTAACAAAGAGTGAGTACATGATGATAAGGCAAGACAGAGGAGTTCATTATAGCCAGAATAATTAGGGCACAAGAATATGAGAGAGGGCTCAAAAGTGTGATGTGTGGGTGGGAATGGTGTAGCTCTCACTTCTTAAAATTATCTGGGTGGTGATCTATCTATTCTGATGCAGGCATTAATTTGGCCGATTTGTTTTATCACAATAGCAACCCAATTCCTTTGTCCTTACAACATATTTTTTAAGAAGTACAGGTGCACTTAGAGAGCTTTCCGGCTTAGGAAGATGGGAGAAGGTGGCACAAAGGTAAAAGTGGAGCCCGGGAAGAGGTGGTTCCAAACGGCACATAACATCCCTAGAAATAAAGCAGAGACACCTGGACTGGAGCATCAGGTGTTTCGAGTCAGCGGCACAAAAGAGGAAGCTGAGTATGTTGATGTCAAGAAGAGTGAGGTTGAGGGGAATGGTCTTTTATAATAGTTGTTATGTGATTATATTAGCAGGAGCTTTGAATAAAAAATGCAATACATAAAACTACAGTACCTATGCAATTATTACGATACAAAAATGAGACTATTTATAATACTCTTTTAAATAAGACTATTTCCAAATCTTGGGAATAGTGCTATCCCTCAGGAATAGTGCTATCTCTTGGGAATAGTGCTATTGCTCGGGAATAGTGCTATTGCTTGGGAATAGTGCTATGGCTTGGGTGTAAGAAGCATTTCTACATGGGAATAGTACGTGGCCATGTAGCTCTTGGGAATTCCGCTATCCCTCCAGAATAGCACTATCCCTCCAAAATAGTGCTATCCCTTGGAAATAGTGCCATCCCTAGGATAGCGCTCTCTCTTGAGAATAGTGCTTTTAATAGTGCTATTTCCGAGCATTAAGCTTTATTTGAGAAATGGCCTATTTTTTACTGCGGTATTCGACTGGTATAATAAAAATTAAATAAATTATTACGTTCAATAAGCTTAGCATCATCTCCATTTTACTTTTTATATAGACCAGTTCTCTCAACCTCAGTGAAGAGCATTGGGTGACAAGTGGGTGTCATTTTCAAGCTCAGCAGCATCATTGCCCAGATGGCCATCAAGAATCTTGAAGATCCAAACATCGTTGAGCTGGCAGGCCCAGCTGGAGCAAGCAGTCCACCCAATCCTGCAGAAATGGGACATGGAATATGATTTCTATAGCATGGAAAGATGCCAAAAACAAGCCTATTAACTTGTGCTATTACACTGTGACCAGTTCCTTGAGGAGAAGCTCAAGGCATCTTCTGACTGGGCTATAATCAACCAGAATCAGAATTTAGTACAATTACTCAAATTGATCAGGGGAATTACACACTAGCATGACGATGGTGTCCTACATTGAGCAAGATTTGGATTTGATGCTCAACTTCCAAAAAGTGAACAAGCTGCTTACAAGGCTTTCAAGGCATGGCCCAATGTAGTCGATACATATGGTGGCCAGGCTGGGTACAACCCTAAGCTCAACAAAAACACACAAGGCAAGTCTTGTGGCATCCCTCAGCCCACCAAGCATGTCAATGCACGCACTGCTGAAGATGAGGAACAAGCCATGCAATCCACTTGTGAGGATTTCAAAGCATCCTTGTTTATTTGTATGTACAATGAAAAACTATACGGGAACATAACGAAGGTGCTGGACAACAGACAGTTGTTCCAATATCAGACATCCTATCCTGTTACCATGGACAAGGCATACCAATACTTGCAGAATTACCAGTCCGATAGACATGAGAGCAAACACTTCAAACAGGAGCATGTGGTCAATCAGGGTCTGGCCTTCGTCAATCAGACGGGCCAAAAGACCTGTCATGGGTGTGGAAAGATGGATCAGTTCCTTTGGTGCTGTTCTGATACTACTGCTGATGAGAAGAAAAAGATTTATGCAGTTGTTAAAAAGGGTGGGAGGCCAAGCCCAGTTCATGCCTACATTGATGGAGCAAATATGGAGTTACGGGAGTGTTTCGACGGAGTTGCCAATGTTAAATTTGACCTAGATGATGCAAGAATTGTGATGAAGGAAGATATCTATGCGGATGGGATGCTAGATGAAGTTGGTTTCTTTCAACCCAGTGAACATGAGGTGGCTAAGATGACATGTGGGCAAGACGGGTTGTTTTTGGATAGTCATGCAATGAACCATACAATGTTTGCAACCGAGCATTTGACATATGTTCAGCACACAAAAATATTCCTCTGCTAGAATTGCAACACAGGTCAAAGACTCACAAACACTATCAGCTGTCGGCATGTATATAAGTATAGGGTGAATGAAGAGGGGATTGCAAATCCATTCTCAATCCCTCTGCTGCAGGCTACAGGACACCTAATCCAGTATTTGACTGATGGCAAGTAGGAAGTGGTGACAACCAACAATGAGATTGTTGCCTTTGAGCATGACATGG
This sequence comes from Cyclotella cf. meneghiniana, assembly GCA_036940065.1. Classification (NCBI taxonomy): domain Eukaryota; phylum Bacillariophyta; class Thalassiosirophyceae; order Thalassiosirales; family Thalassiosiraceae; genus Cyclotella; species Cyclotella cf. meneghiniana. Next base: position 14,321 of record JALLPD010000245.1, read on the forward strand.
GAGTTTGTGGCAGTATGCCCTACATTGATTTCATGAGGAAGCTAGAAGAGCACATCAGGTCTACAAATGCATCAGGTTTGCATCAAGCCTTTCTTGGTACCAAGCCTGTCTGAGGAAACATGGAGGGAATCTCTGCTGAGCAGGTTCATAGCATAGGGCCACATAGGCAAGGATTGCATTGGCTATGAAAGCGCATACACCTGCAGCTAGAGTGAAACATCAAGTAAGCACTACCAATATTATTGGCCATGTTTCAATCAAAGCACCTGATCTGATGAACAGTGCTATTATCTATGGATCTGACAAAGGGGCAATACATGGTAAAACAGTGCAGCAAAAGCCAAGCAAGGTCAGATTTATGGTAATCATCATACCATCAAACCTACAAGAGCGACTGCAGGATGCAACACTGGCAACTGATGTGATGTTTGTTAATGGTCTCCCGTTTTTAGCACTCTCTCTTGTGGCAATATGTTGTCGACTATTGAATTTCTGCCTACCTGTATTGCTACTCAACTCTGTAGTAACCTGACTAAGGTAATGATGTTATACTGCTGGGGAGGTTTTTTAGTTTGGATTGCTCTAATGGACATATAATTTGATAAGTTAGTTGATATATCAGTGGATGTGCTCTAAGACACCACTGCTGCATGAGAGCATGTTTGGGGATATCCAAAGGGCAATCCATGTCGTCAAGGACAGATCCCATAGTGTCCTGTCTGAGGCTCCTTTAAAGAACTGCATGTCGGACAAATTTTTGATCCACCACCTACAATTTGTGGTACTTTGGCTCAATGTATATCCCAGGGATAATGGTATGTCTACTACATACTCACCCCTTGAAATAGTCACTGATCTCCAAATTGATTACCAGAAGCACTGCCATGCACGATGGGGTTCTTAAGATGTCCTAAGCCAAAAAAAGAATGTAGGTATGAATCCGATACAAATGGTTGTAATGTTTGACATTAATTTGAACTTATAAGCTTTACTTCTACTATACAAAAAGGCTGCTGCTGCACATTACTTAATTTTGTATGTAACACCATCATGGTGAAATATTCCTCCATGAGCTGGTGTGATGTGGTGTATTTCTGGATCTTTGAACCGTCAAGATCCAAAATATGTACTGCACTTCTCCTTTTTGACAAAAGAAAAGTATTTCAATTATATTTTAATGAAGTATACATACTTAAGATATATATTACTCTTGGATATAGAAACTTGGCCTATGTCACTCACCCCCATGATTGGAGACTCAGGTGGTTAATGGACAAATATAACCTCAGTGAGTAAAAACATCCTTGAATCTAATACCGGCATGCAAAAACCTGGTGTCACAGGTAAAAAAATCTCCCTGATGCGCAGCATGCCATACACCCCTGGTATGTATGTATACTAAACGGAAGTGCTTGTGGAGAGAGAGACTGATGTCAGTTACTGTTTCTGTGCAATCTGTAATAATGTTTGCTGTGTTTTTACCCTCCTAAGCCATCATGATGACTTACATCTGCATGAAACCCTGTGTGTCTAATCAGATGAATTTGTGATTGTCCAAGTATCACAGTCATACAGACTGATTGTTTGCAAGATAATTCCTATTTTGACGATCACAGTGCTGCACCAACCATTGACCATAACTCTTTGAGAGGGTATATTGAGGTCAGTTTGGAGTTGCCCTTTTGTCTCCTATTGTTTTGCGTAAGCGAGAGAAAGAATGCCAAACATCAGCTTCCTCTTTGTTACTGCATCACTACATTAGATGGTAGGCACTGCATAGTAGGGCTTGAGTGAATAGAACATTGGTGGTTGTTAGGAATACATCATGCCACTAGAAGCTGCTGATAAGGTGACCTAAGCCATTTCTACAAATTATATTTTGTAGGTATACAGACAGAAGCTCATGATATGATTTTTAAGATATCGTTGTTGATTAATTATGAGTTAAAACTGGTTGTAGCAAATAAAACCCCACAACACGTAGTTATCATGTAAATTACATGATAACTGATCTTCACAGAGATTGGCATCAATTCTCTGTTCCATGATTGGTTTTCTCAGAAAGAAGTCATAGATTTCTGAGAAAAGAGTGATAGATTTCTGAGAAAGAAAACATAGTTTCTGAGAAACTAATCCCTTATTAATTTGCATACTTCCTTTGGTCAGGAAATGGTGCAAAGGACCCATAGAGGTTCCAGATGGAAGCTTTTGGGGTATACTCAAAGAAGGTTGATAATTGGCCTATGTCATGTAGCTTAAAAAAAAGAACAGAAATCAAATTGACTCCTTTGCTGCCCAGCTTCTGCAAAAATACTCCTTCCAGAGATGTAGCCTCACCGTGCTTTGATACTAGAAAGTGCAGCAGGAACAAAGACTGCCACAGTGATTTTTTTTGCTGTTGCTGCAGTGCAGGGAGGATGAGGCATTGCAAAATGTGGCAAGAAAAACAGAGGCAAGGGCTGCAGGATTCCAAGATTGTCCAGGTTGAGAGAAACAAAAACCCATACAGGCAACTGCTTGTTGCTATGGGTGGAGCTGCTGCTTCCGTTAAGGCAAGACAAGGTCGGTTGAGGGACTAACAATGCGACATTCAAGACAATAACAATGCTGATGGTGCAATGCAGCACAATCATCAACAGAGAAATGGCTGGCATGAAGCCAAGACCATTGCAGTGGACAGCAATGGAGAGTCATGGTGAAGCTGATGCTGTGATCTGTGGGAAGTGCACCGATGCTTATCATGATATTGGGCATAGCGGGTAGAGCTGTTTTTGTCTTTTATGAATTTTTCAAACCTTATATATACATCTTGCAGACCGCAGGAAATCAGTTATGATCCCTCAATTTTCCCACAGAGCAAGTTGCTCTGCATAATCAAAATGCAAAGAAGCAACCTCTATGCAAGTGATCTGTATCCATATTGTATGTAAAGTCATCTAAGAGCAAAAAAGACTTCTCAATGAGCCATACTACATACATGAATAATGTAAGGCAATGATACCGTAGAACCTTAAGTGTGATACATATGGGTTGAAACTGACCAATGACCATAAAATACAGAATGACCTTGCTATGCATTACTCATAATTTGGCGATTATTTATCACTATTGTAACTCAAGGAATCAAAATATCTCGTGTAGTTTTCTTTTTAGATCACCCACACACACTAAAATTCTGCATCTATGATCACCAAAGATTCTATTAACCGCAATAAAGAAATTTTGTCAGATTCCGTACGGTTTCCAACATCAAAGAAAGGTATCAGTAGTACGATGACCACATGTGGTAAACATTGTATGAGAGATTCTACAACAAATGTCCATCCTTTGCACAATTGCTTCACCATGGGCAAATACAAACTAAAAAATCTTTTCAATGGTTGACTGTCTCAGTTTCACTAAGGTCAACTATTGATCAGATTTTTGATACCAGTATAAAACTATTATGAGTTGCACTTACTATTCTGAACCACAAAATCGATTTTCTACTTATTCCTTTGTAACTTTAACCCAATTCTACACAATACACAATTTGTCATCAAAATGAGATGTCAGCAGAGCCATTGCACGCGCAAAAAACACTAAAATAAGTGTATGAAGCAGTACTACTTTAGTCATGCTATTAATAATACTACACTCACACACTTCATTATTAACAATAATAATAAGAGGGGGGGTTGAGACTGCAGCAGGTCATTGACAGCAATAATGAGCGTGGTGTGCTTTCATGGCTATATTGATCAAGAAAGAGAGTCAGGGAGTTTGTATTGTGTGACAGTTGTATCATGGATCAATCGATTTTCTGCTGACATTTCTTTCTTCATAAAATACATACCAAAATCTACAGCATACTATTTTGAACCAGAAATTTAAAATTTGTTGATCATTATGTCATTGTGTTGGGAACTTCTGATGGGCTGAAGGACCTTGTAACTTAGACTTAAGCTCTTGAGTGTAGAAGGATTCTGCTGTGTCACCTGGTTGCTGGA